>CAUYON010160851.1:0-12051 GCA_963573935.1 Arctocebus calabarensis
GGCACTCTACCGAGGGCAATAAAGTGAGACACTGTCTCTACAAAAAAAAAAAAAAAAAAAGTGTGGGACATCCATTCATGAAACACTATTCAGTGATTTAAAAAATCAGTTAGCAAGCCACAGAGACACAAGTGAATCTTAAATGGTATTTTTAAGTAAAAAAAAGCAATCTGACAAGGTGACATTTATATTATATGTCTCATTACATGACATTCCCCAAAAGGCAAAACTATAGCGATGGTAAAGAGATCTCTGGTGTCAGGTGTTTGGAAAGGAGGAAAAGTTTAACGCACAAGACAGAGGGGATTTTCCACTGAGACTACTCTTTATGATCTGTAATGGGGGAGGCCTGTCATAATACATTTGTCAAAACCCACAGAACTTTATAGCACAAAGAAGGAATTCAACATGAATTTTTTTTTTTTTTTTTTGGAGAGTCTCATTTCGTCACTCGTGGTGGAGTGTCATGGCATCACAGCTCACAGGAACCTCAAACTCTTGGACTCAAGTAATTCTCTTGCCTCAGCCTCCTGAACAGCTGGGACCTCAGGCACCTGCCACAAAGCCTGGTTAAGGACCGGCTGTTTTTAGAGAAGGGGTCTCGTTCTAGCTCAGGCTGGTCTCGAACTCTTGAGCTCAGGGAAAACCATCCCTTGGCCTCCCAGAGTGCTGGGATTACAGGCGTGACCGTGCTCAGCCACCACATGAATATTTTTAAAGATGCATTCAGGTAGGAGGATCTCAGAATGGAAGGCAGGCCGTGACAGTGACGCTCTGTGCCACAAACGCACAAAACCACTCACTGAAGCAGGTGGGAGAAAGGTGTTAAGAAATGAGAACAGTCTGTAAACCGCGTGTAATCCCTGTGCTCCAGTTAATAAAAATGCATCCCACAGAGGCAAGGCTGATACTGCTCCAGAACATGCAGGATGTATACTAGAAGTCAGCAAGTAAGCACATGAATGGCCGCCAGTGGGGGCCAGGTGTCCACTGTTGAGTGGAAGGTTCAGATATGCAAGGAGAGAAGCTGGGATGATCCACGCAGTTACAGACATTACTATGAACTCACGTTTAGTTTAATTCAGACACAGATAGTTATAGAAATGCATAGAGATTTGCACATACTCAGATTAGTTTATCTCCTTGCCACTTCACTGGAGAGGGCCCAGAAGAAACAATGTCCCAGCAGCAACTGGACCACATGTAGTATCCAGATCTAGTTTCCGGTGAAAGGAACAAGGGCTTTTTGGAGAAATGGACAGTTCTAGGCCTGGACCATCTTGTAGTGCCAGAAAGTAAGGATGTGCTCACTCACTCTCACACACACAAAGCAGCCAACTGAAAAACCACCCTATGGCCAAAGCTAGAATATGGGCAGTAAAATAAAGCAGAATTATAACCCAAAGCATAAAATACCTATGAATATATACTGAAATAAATGAATGAATAAATAAGTAAATGCGGGAGAAGGGAAAAATCGCCAAAGCAGATGAATTCAAAGTAATTCACACTGATTCTGCCTTCAAGGAAGGAAACATAAACTCGACCCTCCTGCAGGGTGGGCTGCACACCTTGACTTCCTTCCTGAAAGTACAATATGGAAGGAAAGAAGAAGAAAGAGTAAATTTACAGTGCGGAAACTACTCACCACCTCAGCTACGTGGTCGCAGTCAACATCAGCCATGTTAAGTGACATTCACAGTGTGTGCTCGTGGCACTTTACCTCTGTGGTCTTCCTCCCAAGAACATGTAAGCCCCGTCTAACCATGAGAAAGACATTAGCAAGTCCCACTGAAGGACAAAATACCTGCCAAGAACTGCTCAAAACTGCCAACGTGATTAAAACAAGGAACATCTGTAAAACAGACACAACCCAGAGACAGGGTGCTTAAATGCCAAGTGGTGTTCTAAATGAGATCCTGGAAGAGAAAAAGAACACCAGAGAAAAACTGAGGAAATCTGAATATGGCATGGCTTTACTTAGAAGAAAAAAAAGAACAGAGAGAGTGGTATGTGATACCATTTTTATAAATATTACCTGCACACGCAATCACAGCAGGGAAACAATGGGAGCCTGTGTATCAAAAGGTTCACTGGAGGAATGCCAGCAATGCAACAGAGGTCCAGCCACAGAGGACTGAGCTATTAAACCGTGGTGTAGTGTCTACATACTTCAAAAATCTCAAACCCCTAACAGTTTGGGCCCTCTTAATTTATTCCGTAGCTACTGTGTGGTATTTGCTCACTTATTCCACAAGGATTTACTCGGGGCCTACCACATACCAAGCACTTTTCTAGACAATGGGGTTAGCAATGAGCCAAAAGACAAGCATCCCACAGGATAACAAAGCAAATAATGACAGGGCATATTAAATAAGTGCTGTGGAGACAGAAGCAGAGGACGGGCCCAGGCCTGGCACATGGGACAGGCTGTTTTATCAAAACAGGTGGCCATGAAGTCCTCACCAAGAAAGTGACATCTGAACAAACTTGGTGAAGAAGTGGCCAAGTGGACATCTGAGTAAAGTGCAAATGACCTGAGGCAAGAACACTGCAAGGATCAGCCAAAGACCAGTGCGGCTGATGCCAAGTGGAATGGGGAACAGAAGAGATGGGGTAGAGCTAGTGGGGGGTGGGGGAACGCTGCACGTCAGAAATTAACGATTCTCTCACGCAGGCTACGTCTGAGCCACGTATGAATTGTTTCCCCACTGGTGACCGAAACTTCAATATATCTCAGGTTGGCGCCAAGCAGACACACAGTAACTAAAGTATCAAGCAAGTTTTCTGACTTCCAAATCTTTAGAACGTGTTTCATGATAGAGTTTTCATAGTTTTCTCTATAATTTCCTTCCCATTCTCAGTCTCATCCTTCTGCCGTCTGGAATTATATGAAATAACTAGTCTTTCCTGACCCATTTCCAATTCCTTCAATTATTCATCAAGTAGCAAGATATATGCCCTTTTCATCTTACTCATTTTCCTCGGGACCTCCTGAAGTTGCCCCACATCCCGTTTAGAATGCAACGCCCAGAAGGGGACACGCTGTCACAGGTGGGCAGAAGGGGACACGCTGTCACAGGTGGGTCCGCTCTGCGGGTGGGTTCCAGCGGAGCGTCCCCTCTGCACTAACCAAGGTTCCAGGACACCAGGCATTAAAGAGATGACCACCTTCCTTTCTCTCTTCCCTTTTGCAGCCCAAATTACCTCCTAAAAACATTCATATGATTTTGCAGATAAAATTATTACACTCCTCTACTCAAAGCCCTATGCTGATCAAAATTCTTAGCGCAAAGGTGAAGTCCCACTACAATTTGACATCAACGTAGCTCTACTCGCAAGCAAAGAAGCTACAACCACTGTCGTTTAAAAAAAGGTGTCCTACTGTTTCCGGCAGTTCTCTAGCTTCTTGTTTCCTCTGTGTCGCATGTCACCGCACTGTTGTCTACCACGAGAAGTTCTAACAGTTCCAAATCTAACGCGAATGCTTTGTTTCTACGAAGACCACTTCCCAGCACCCAGAAGCGGCGCCCGACACGCCGCAGCGCGAGACGAGCGAGGAACGGGCGGCGGCCCCAGGCCCGCGGCGCGCACGACCTCCGCAGACCTGCAGGGGAGCGGCCCGTCCCCTCCGTGCGGCCGCCCTCCGCTCGGGCCGAGAGCAGCTCGCGGCCCCTCTGGGGAGTGCGCACAACTAAGGACCGAGCATTTTGAGGAAAGTAGGTCCCCGCAGAGAGAGCCCCCGGCGCAGCCGCCCGGAGGCCGGGGAGTAGGGAAGGGGCGGTGTCCGAGAGAGAACAGGGCCGGCTCCCGCCCGCGACTCACGCCCTCACCACGCGCTGGGCGCCCGCCGCCAGGACCCCCGCGGACGTGGACGCCGGGACCAGCCTCAGGAGCCTCAGGGCCATGGTTATTCCGCCGGCTCTGGCTCAAGGACCCGAGAGGATGAGGTCGCGGCGGGGTCCTCTCCTGCGTCCGGCGCGCGTCCGTGACGTCACTGCTGGGGCGGCCGCGGCGCCTGTCGGAAGCTCCTTAGCGGCGCCTGCCGGGGCGGGGCGGGGCGAGGGCGGGGCGAGGGCGGGGCGGGGCGGGCCGAGTCCGAGTCCGGGGTTCTGCTCTGGGACCTGGGTCTGTGCGGAGCACCCAGCGCGGGCGTTGGCGCGGAAGTCTGCGGAGAGCCGATTCTTCACGGCCGGTTCTGCGGGGCAGAAGGGCTCTGGGGTGCGGGGCGTGCTGCCCTGGAGCCTGGGCCGCTGCAAGGTGCGTTGCCGAGCCTGCCCCGGCTCGGTGCTACCCCAAACTCGTCCCGCCGCACCCCAAACTTCCCGATGCTGACTTAGGTGGGGACGCCTCCAGCTCTGAACCAGCCCAGGCTGGGGAGGAGGAGGGGCAGTAAGCCGGAGCCTGGGAAGCCGGGATGGGCCGAGGGAAGAAGGGAGAAGGGGAGTGGGGGGGTGGGGAGGGAGGAGGGGGAGGAGGGGAGTGGGGGGTGGGGAGGGAGGAGGGAGGGGAGAGGAAGGACCAGGTGGAGAAGAGCCGGGGCCTCTCCACGTGGACGGGCAGGTGTGGAGGGCGTCCTGCTGTGAATCGTCTCCCCCAAATAGCACCTAAAAAGACAGACAGAAGCGTGGGATGAGTATTCTCTGGGTTCTTGGTTTCTCTCAGGTTAGTGGTGATTGTCCTTAATGCATCTCGAACTGTGTCTGCTGTTTGAAAAAGTTTTGGGGATCCTCCTCAGGGTTTTTGTTCTTACCTTAAATTTTCTTTCATTTACTTTCTTTTTGGTTTTCACCTTTTCAGAAGGATCATGGAATTGTAAAACAGTGAGAATCCAGTTGTGAGAACTGAGGCTATTTATAAGATGTTTCTCTAAAAGGAAAACAGATTCCCAGGCTGATTTTTTTTTTATATATATATCCTGGATTGCCTCCTGAAACCTAACAAGTTCCCAAGTCATTCCTATGCAAGTGGTCCACATTGAGAGAAATTCTGTTCAAGACCCTACATTTTCTGTTACCGGGGACCCTGTTCGTATCCCTCCAGGCTGTGCCTGCAGCTCCAGGCAGAGCTCTGACTTTCCACAAGTGCAAGACTAAGAAATGTAAATGCACCTTTAGTACCAAGGTGTGACCAGATGGTCCTACATCCTCCAACCCCACAGAGTAGATGCTTATTATCCAAACCCAAGGCCTCCCTCCACCTCTCTTCCAATGATTATGAGAATTCCGCTGGGAAATGGAGATGGGGGGAAAGGACCTTCAGATTCCTCATCAGTATTCATTATCCATCCCCTATGAGCTTCCCCTCTAGCCCTGGGTTATCTTTCTCAGCATTACCCTGGCGAAGGCAGGCGTGAAGCATTCCTTTCCTTTATTGCATTTCCTAAAACAAGGTGTTGTGCCCAGCTCAGGGGATTCCCCACATAAATCTCGGAGAGACTGAATCCGATGCAAAAGCAAGAGGTTTATTTACAAGCCGGGGCTGGGGGGTTGTCACACCTGGCACAGCAGGAAAACGGAGAAGCCCAAGGCCTCGAAAAGGAGGGGGGTTTTGAGGGTACTGAAAGGAAAAAGGGAGGGAGTGTGGGGTGAGCTGATGGAGGTCTAGGGGACTGAGTAATACTTGTCCTTGGCTGGTCTGGGAAGGAGCAGACAGAAGGATGAGGGGCGGGGGAGGGAGTGAGTTACTTAAAGCTTTCGGCATGTAACTACATAATGAAGGCTGAGAAATAAGATAGAGTTAGTTTTAATAAAATGGAGTCAGCTTGGTCTTTACAAAGGTTCTTGTGTTTGACAGCTTTTACTGATAAGCATAATGAGAAAAGGACAAAGGTCAGAGAAGAAACGAAATAACATTACATGTCCTAATATTTCTTGAACATTCCCCAGTGGAAAATGTGCCACCAATGCGTCTGCACAGTACTCTGCCGTCTGTTCTCTCTGGACACACTCCCCTAGAGCTGGATTCAAGGTCTGAGGACTGAAGGAGTTTTGTTGTGTGTAATGTTTCTCAAACTACCTTTTTTAACCAAAATGTATTTATACATCTTAGACTTATAACTAGAGTAGATTGAGTCCACAGATATAAACTCTGTTTCAAATTTCTCATTTCCAGACAGCGCCTATAAAACTTTAATTGAAGTTCCTGTTAGGAGATCTTGGTAGCTGGCCAGAACAGAAAAAAAGGAAATAGTACAGGGTGGCACCTGTGGCTCAAAGGAGTAGGGCACCGGCCCCATATGCCAGAGGTGATGGGTTCAAACCCAGTCCTGGCCAAAAACTGCAAAAATAAAAAAAAATTTAACAAAAGGAAATAATACACTTGCTAAATATGCTCCCAAATGAGCTCCGTTTATAAGTGATATCGTAAGAATTATAATTATGTCAAGTTTGGTGTTTCTGGATCATCAGAGGATACTTTTAAACTACAATAACAAAAATATTCTGTGCTATCCTGATATATACAACAATTTCTAATAATATTTGTTTATCTAAGGTACATTTATAAAACACCATCCCCCAAATCATACCTCTTCCTCTGAAGTCTTCATTTGAGATATTGTATGATATCTGATGTGTTAGTACTGGTCAGTAACATAAAGCAAGCAATGTAAACCTTCTAGTACCTGAGAAATTTAATGTATGTACTGGCTTCAGGTATAGCTTGATCAAGACTCAAGCAATGGTGTCCAAGCACGTCTTTTGAAATACCTCTCACTTCTGCTTCCCTGAAAACTTGTGTCCACTCAAAAACCTGTACATAAATATTTATTGCAGCTTTATTTATAAAAGAGATAAACTGTAATCGGGTCAGAGGTCCTTCAAAGGGCAAATGGTTAAACTCTTTGCAAGTCTATGGTGGAATGCTACTTGACAATAAAAAAACAGCTATTAAGACATACAACTCCAAGAAATTATACTGCATGGAAGTGGCTATTCCTAACATGTGATTCCATTTAGATAACACTTTAGAAATAGAAGGCAGATTAGTGCTTGCTAGGAATTAGTGAATTAAGGGTTGGGGGCGTTCTTGGGGATATCGGGAGGGAAGTGAGTGTGGTTATGAAAGGCCAACATGAGGGATCTGTGTGGTGCGGGGACTGTGAGTATCTTGATTGTGGTGGTGGACTCAAAACCTATGCAGATGCTGACATTTCATAATGTCACACAGACACACACACACACAAATCTGTACCCGTCAAACCAGGAAGTCTGAATAAGATCAAATATCAATATTCCAGTGCTGTTACACTATAGTTATGCAAATGTTGCTACTGGGAGGACCTGGGCAGAGTTTACAGAGGATATCTGTTATTTCTAATAACTATATATAAATTAGAACAATTGGTTGTATTTGTGTGGAGTTTTTCTTGCTTCTCTTTTCTGTTCCATTGTCTTAAACTTCCCCTAAAAACACTCAAACATTTTGAGATGCTTAGTTTTAAATCTAATAAAACTTGCAGGCTTTGTATGCTGAAAATTACACAGTGCTGATGGAAGAAATCCAAGCAGATCCAAATAAAAGGAGAAACAGACTTCATTCATGAATTCAAGGACAGCATAGCCAGCAGGATAATTCTCCCTCTTTGGCTTCAGTATCTGGATGTACTGGCTTTATAAAGTTGTCTGGGGGTGACTTGGTACCTGTAGCACAGTAATTATAGCACCAGCCACATACGCCAGGGCTGGTGGGATGGAACCTGGCCAAGGCCAGCTAAACAACAATGATAACTGCAACAAAAAAAGAAAATAGCCAGGGGTAGTTGCAGACGGCTGTAGTCCCATCTACTTGGGAGGCTGAGGCAAGAGAATCACTTAAGCCCAAGAGTCTGAGGTTGCTGTGAGCTGTGATGCCATGGACTCTACCAAGGGAGACATGGTGAGACTCAACATGTTCCTTCCTTTTCTGTGACTTTCCAACCTCCTGTTCTCAGTGAGACTCCTAATTGATCCCCTTGCAGGTGGTGCTGGCTCCCCTGATGGTGAAGTGGGGGGTGGTGTCCAGATTGATCCAGAAGAAGAATGAGCTTGCCTGTGCAGTAAATCCTATACCCAGCAAAACCGAAGATGTCAAATGAAGAAAAACCAAGAGAGTTTGTTTCCAGCTGGCTTTCTTCCCCCTTTAAAGTTTGGCTAAAGGAAGCTCTCTATACAGAAAGTGATAACAGAAGGCTGGGAACTTCAGAAGGAAAAACAATAAAATGGATAAAATAAGGGGAAATAGAATATCCTTGAGTTTTTAAAAGCCACATTTGGCAACTGAATCAAAAATTATGGCATTATGCTTGCTTTCTGTGCAGAAAATAATCATGTTTAGACAGTAGGAGAGTGGTGGAAAGAAATCCAAGCAGATCCAAGTAAAAGAAGAAACAGACTTTGTTCGTGGACTAGAGGACAGCACAGCAAGCAGGATAATTCTCCAATCTTTGGCTTTGGTACCCAAAGCCCCTGGATGAAGAAAGTGTTTTCATTCTTGCCAGAAAGCAGTGAAACAGTCACAGGGGTGGTTCCAAGAAGTTACATCCACATGCTGTGATACTAGAACCACCAAAAACAAAATGGTATTTCCCAAAACTTAAGTAAATCAAGACAGAATTCTAAAGAAAAAGTACAACCTATCCATTGGAATGTAAGGGGGAAAAAAACAAAGAAACCAAATAAAAGACCAAAAATAAAACAACAGATGCAAGCTCTAATAATTTAGTTGACAGCCTGAATAGTCCTATACCCATTAAAGAAGTTGAATTTGTAATTTTAAAATCCTGCCCTCCCAGGCTCATATCTTCACTGGAGAATTTTGCCAAATGTTTATACAGTAAATTTATGCCATCTCCTTTAGGACATACAAGAGGGTGGAACACTTTCTAATCCATAGAAAGACGTACAAAAACCTTAAACCCCTATAGATTGATAATCTCTCATAGACACAAAAATTTTCAAGAAAATATTAGCAAATTGAATCCAGCAATATGTAAAATGAATAATATACCAGAACCAAAGTGATTGATGTAGATGATGCAAGGTTAATATGGTATTTGAAAATTAACTGATGTGATCCCCATTATCAATAGCTGAAGAAGAAAGATCAATGATCAGATCACCTGATGCACAAAGGCATCTGGCAAAGGCTAATATTCATGATAAGAACAAGACATCTCTCGGCAAATAAAGACTAAAGAGGAGCAGCTTCAACCTGATATGGCTCAACTGCACAAGTGCGACATGACTGAGCACTTTCCTCCAGTAGGGAACGAGGGAAGGACATCGGCTCTCCTTGTGTGAGCAGCACAGCCCTGGAAGTTCTAACCTATGCCATGAGACAAAAGTATATACGTATCTATGCTGCAGGCATATTGGAAAGGAAGAAATAAAACTGTTTCTGTAGATGACTTGGTTGTTCACAGGGAAAACTCAAAGGAATCTACAAAAAACTGAAACATAAATAAGCAAGATTATAGAATAAAGGGCAATATACAAAAATCATCTCTATTCTATATACCAACAATAAACAGGTGGAAACAACAATAAAATACGGAATTTACAATTGCTCCAAAAGAAAACATAACGCTTAGGTTCAAATCTAGCAAAACACGCATAGAATCTGTTTGCTAAAAAGTACCAAACAGTGATGAAGGAAAGACCCCAATAATAGACTCAGCTGGGCATGGCAGCTCCTGCCTGTGATCCCAGCACTCTGGGAGGCCAAGGAGCTCAGGAGTTCAAGAGTGAGACCTGTTTCTACTAAAAATAGAAAAACTAGCCAGACATACTGGCAGGAGTCAGTAGTCTCAGCTACTCAGGAGGCTGAGGCAGGAGGATCACCTGAACTTAGGAATTTGAGTTTGCTGTGAGCTCTGACACCAAGGTGGTCTCTACCCAGTATGGTAGAGTGAGACTCTGTTTCAAAAATAAATACAAATGAAACAGGAGAATATCTTCATGACCATGGGAGAAGCGAATGTTTGTTAGATGGAAAATAAAAAACTAACTACAGTATAGAGGGAAATGCATACATTGAACATCAAAATTAATGAACTTCATTTGTCAAAAAACAGCATTAAGAAAATGAAAAGGGGCTCGGTGCCTGTAGTTCACTGGCTAGGGCACCAGCCACACATACCAGAGTTGGTGGCTTGAAACCCAGCCCAGGCCTGCTGAACAACAATGACAACTACAAAAAAAATAGCCGGGCGTCGTGGTCCCAGCTACTTGGGAGGCTGAGGCCAGAGAATCACTTAAGCCCAAGAGTTTGAGGTTGCTGTGAGCTGTGATGCCACAGCACTCTACTGAAGATGACATGGTGAATCTCTCTCTCCAAAAAAAAAAAAAGAAAGAAAGAAAGCAACGGCAAGTCCACAGGCAAGGAGATTTTGGCAATAAATATAGTCAGAAAAGAGCTTGGATCTGGAATGTGAAAGAATTCCTGTGTGTTAAAGAGAAAAAGAGGCTCCATGTAAAATTAATCAGATGGATCCTTCAGAAGGGCCTTCTAAGGGACAACAGCTGCTAAATTTTAAAAGGTGCTTGGCACCCTCTGTCATGAGGGAGTGCCCATTAGAGTCGGGATGAAATGCTGGAGAACAGTGGCCAAACTGAAAACATGTATAAGACTTACTGTAAGTGTTGTAAGGAGATGGAGCGATGGGAATTCGCCTGTGCTGCTGGCAAAAATGAAAACTGCTACACTCAACTCTGGAAAACCATTTTCAGTTTTTACTAAACCTGACAGCACACACACATTAGGTCACAGCAATTGCAGTGGTGTACCCTTCCTGTACGTATGTCCAGCTCTGTGTGCATATTAATCAAAATGCTTAGAGCAGCATTATCCATAATGGAAAGCAGCTGTATGCTGTCCACAACAATCAAACTCATCAGAGTTGTGATATCCACAAACACTGTGCACCAGTAAGAATGCGTGAGTTGTCGCCACACACAAACACATCCGGAGACACCCAGGTGTCGTGGTGAATGAAGGCAGGACACTGAGAATGATGGGTAAGGACTTCCTGACGACACCCATAAACCTCAGAGACACTCAATCAGCACCTGGTGTTACAAGTCGGCGCAATGGTTCTTCAGGCCAGGGACAGTGAGGGCAGAGATGTAAGGGAAGCTTTTTGCTTTTGTTCTGAGAGCTGCTCATATGAGTTGGTCCTTTTGTGAAAACACACCCAGATGAAGGCCCTTTACTTGTGCACAGTTTTATAGTGTGTCAAAGTGCAATTAAAATTGAAGAGTACAAAGTGATAGATATGAAGTTGGTTTATCAACACAAATTATATTCTACCTCACTTAATTGTCCTGTAAAGTTTGACCCCCACCCAAGGACTTTTTCAGGGCATCCTTAAATTCCTTGTTCCTCAGACAGTAGATCAAGGGGTTCAGGATGGGTGTGAGGACAGTGTACACAGCAGAGATGAGCTTGTTGGAGCTCCGCGTATCGATGGCCTGGGGCCGGACATACATAAACATCATGGACATATAGAAAATGGTGACCACAGTGAGGTGTGAGGCACAGGTGGAGAAGGCTCTCCAACGTCCAGCAGCTGAGGGGATGTGCAGGACAGCCAGGGTGATGTGCCCGTAGGACAGCACAGTGGCCAGCAGAGAGAACACCAGGATGATGAAGGCCAGGATGAAGTCTACCAGCTCTGCTGTGGAGAAGTCTGTGCAGGCCAACTTTAGGATGGGGGAGACGTCACAGAAGAAGTGGTTTAGGACATTGGAGCCACAGAATGTGGCACTAGAGATGAAGTAGACCTTGATCGCAGAGATGGTGAAGCCACAGGCAAAGGAGAAGACCACCAACTGGATGCACAGCCCCGTGGTCATGATAACGTGGTAGCGCAAGGGGTGGCAGATGGCCACGTAGCGGTCGTAGGCCATGGAGGCCAGGAGTACACACTCTGTGCACACCAGGGAGCTGAAGAAGTAGAGCTGCGTCATGCACCCAACAAAAGAGATGTGTTTCCGCTGAAGGAGGAGGCCATCCAGCATCTTGGGCATGATGTCACACACATACCAGATCTCCAAGGATGACATGCAGCTC
>CAUYON010160853.1:0-10153 GCA_963573935.1 Arctocebus calabarensis
CCACTGTGGTGGTATATGGAACTTGTGCCTTCCATCTGAAGGAACAGGGGCTGCCCAGGCTGGGTTTCCCTAGGGACGCTGCAGGAGCACACTTCAGGCTCTCAGTGCCAGGGGGCTGGTCAGGCAGGCATCACCTGGACATTGGTCAGACCAGAGTCATGAGGACGTCTGTCAGAATAAGCCATTCCCATGTGAGGGACTGTGGTCATGGGTCATCCAGGCATTAGGCCTCCCACCAGGCAGGGTTACCAGATGCCCTGGCACTGGATCCCAGCATAGCATAGGGCAGCCGTGTCCACCTCTCAGGACCACCACATCACACAGCTATATCCACTGAACCCAGTTTTAGAACCACTATCACCTCTATCATCTAGACCCAAAACTCCCAGCAGTAATAAGCTCCCTTCACTGAGGGTAACCAGGCCTGGCAGGATGTTGGATTTTCAAGCATCAACTTTAAGTTTCCAAGAGCCTGTGACCATCAGCCATGGTACTGCCCCAAGTTGGGATGTCCCAGCTACACCTACCTTTCCTCAATGAACTGCCAGGCTCTGCCCCAGCATGAGGGTCCATCTGCCCAAGTTCCCACACAGGCAAGACCCAGCTACCAGACTCACCTGTGGGGCCTTGTGCCTTCACCCACGTGTCTCCAGTCCAGAGCAGACAGGAGACAGTGCCCCTGGGCATGGGCAGATGCTCTTGATGCCTGTGCTGCTCAGGGGCTCTGGAGTCTTTTCCATCTCGCTCAGCAAGTGCTGCTGGACCCCCTGTGGGCCTGACCATAGGCAGGCATATTGCAGATATAACAGGGGCTGCTCCGCACCGGGCCCAGCTCAGGGGCTGCAGTCTAGCTGAAAGTGAGGGTTTCAAGGTTTTGGTCATAAAATCCTATCAGCAAAAAACTGAGCATTCAATGATGACACAGATGTACATGTATCTACACACATGTGTACAGACCTCCAACATACCAGTCATTGTAAAGCATGCCAAGGAAGTTCAGAAACATGCTCATAAAAAGGACAAAAATATCAACATAAATGGAATTGTGACAGCTTCTTCCCTGATCCTGTTAGCTGCCCTGCAGTTCAAGGGGTTCACACCCCATTTGAAAACCACACTTTGGGCATCGGATGCCACCAAACAGAAGAGGCCAGGCTACCTGGTCCATGGCAGGTTGTCATGCCCAAGGTCCTAGAAGTCAAAGAAAGAAAGCACAGACCTTGGTCACCTGCAGGTCCTGCTCTGGTTCCAGGAGGCCTGGCGAGTGTGTTTCTCACCACAGGGGGCCATGCAGGTTTCAGCCCCAGAGCAGAGTGGTGCATACTGAGAACAGAGGATACAGCAGATGGACACTGCCACCTTCCCTCCTGGGGGCTGCACCTCTAGGAACAGGGCAGAAGCTGATGTTTTCCTCGGTGGATCCTACTTGGGTCTAGCCTAGACACAGCCTTCAGTCACAGATGAAAAGTGGGTCTGTGCAGTCACAAGGACAGTTCTGGGAAGTTGGCAGGGACCTCATTCCCTTCCAGGGATTGTTTGCAACAGCCCTAGCAGATGAACATCCTGCCCTTGCCCCAGAGGTGCTGGTAGGCCCGTCGCTCTCCCCGTGCTCTCAGGTGATATCGGCAGTTCTCCACAGGAGAGCTAGTGTCCAGAATCAGAATAACATGAGCCTCTAGCTGGGATTAGGAGATCAACCTGCCAGGGCATGGTTGGTGGCCACACTATGGGTGGGTGGAGGGTTGGCTCAGGGATCTGCGTTATCTATGTCTGGGAGCGGGGAGAAGGAAGAGAAGCTATAAATAGAAATCTCACCAGGCCAGGAACAGGTGAATGAGCAGAAGGCAGGCCTGTGTCCTTTGACATCCACGCGCTCTGCAGGGTGGTGCCAGGCCGTGGCTACCAGACTTGTGCCTCCCTCCATGGGTGCCCCCATCTGTCCTTGCACAGCTCTTTACTAAGCAAGAGACAGGCGTACACGCAGCACGTCTAACCGGCCAGAAGTGTGGGCCAGACCCCATCCCACTGCTTCCTGATGCCTCAGAGCCCTGGTTTTCTCATCTGCCAAACAAGGAGGGTACTAATCCCGCAAGGGGTGCTGGTGCGGCAGGGCCCCCTGCTGTCTCTCCACCTTGCCCACCCAGCCCACAGAAGGCAAAGAGCACCAGGCTCTCAGGTCAAAGCACCCTGGCGAGGCAGGCCCCTGACATGGCCCCTGACATGCCCAGTGGCTGTGGGGGTGGGGGCTGGCTGGCACTGTGCCCACCTGCCCAGACGTGGCCCCACCTGACCCCAGAGTTGTGAAATGCCTGCATCAAATGGGACCCAGACACCAGACACGGCTGCACCCAGTTAAGGACAAGAAATGAGGGGAGCGGCCTGCCCAAGATGGGGCACAGGTGTAAACTCCATAACCACATGGCTCAAGCCCTGGGAATCCCAGAATTCCAGGCTGTGTCCTTTGCCCCAACCAAAAGAACTTTAAGGCAAACTCCTACAACATTGTCTCCTGTGAGGGAGCTCTCTGGGCTTCACCCTGAATAGGAAGCGCCATTCCTTCTCAGGCACAGGTTCCTGGCCTGGTCCAGGGCACTGACCCCTAGGGTGGCCACCATGGCTGGCCAGGTGGGTCAGCTTTGGACTTTCGGGCCTTGGGCTCATCAATCCTACCATGTGGGGTTGCAGAGGAGGTGGGGAGGGAAGGTCTCGGGTAGATGTAATCGGCCTGGGTGAGGGTCCTCGAGGACTGGCTCCGCGACACGCCCACATTGCGTGGACAGGAGTCCAGTTCAGTTTCCACCCAACGCTGAACTCTGCCCTTTAACCCACGAGTGGGTGGCCAGGCCCAAAGGATCAGTGTGGGATTCGGCGACAAGAGCGCCAAGGAAGTCCCATGCAGAGGACACCAGCGGCCACGCGCTCCCCGCCCCTCCCTGCCCCACCCCGCCCGCGCACCTGTCCTGGGCGTGACGCCGTGGCCCCGCCCTTCCCTTAGGCCCCTCCCCACCCATGCCGGACGCTGGTTGGCGGAGGTGGGGCGCTATGCTAATGAGCCTGACCCTTCCCGCACCTGCCCAGCCTCACGCTGCCCGCGGGCGCCGGCAGACCCAACAGTCGGACCGTGTTTCCCTGCCAGGACCCGCCGCTCCAGAGGGGACTATGCCGCGTTCTTTCCTGGTAAAAACGCACTCCAGCCACAGAGTCCCCAACTACAGGCAACTAGAGACGCAGAAAGGTAGGGGATGCCCGCCTCCCCAGCCCCTCTGCAAGGCGGGAGGGAGGAGGAGGCCCCAGGGAGCGGAGGACACCTGTCCCAGGTGGAAGAAGGAGCCAGCTCCCAGCAGGGCTGGGGCCCAGACCCCGGGGCCCACTAGTGCTTCCGACAGAGGACGGATTCTCTCTCCACTTAAGAGAAGTTTTCTAGGCCCTAATGACCTCAGCCCATCCTCTCCACTACAGCCCCAGTTCCTGGAGCAGGAGGCTTGAGGGGGTGGCCAGGTGGGCCTGTTGGCAGTGAGCACAGGGGAGGTGAGAGAGCTCTCACCCTGGGCAGTCTCTGGCCCTCTGTGGTTCCTTCAGCTGGCCTCCAATGCCTTTGCCCCTCCCCTCACCCCAGAAACCTCTTTCCCATCCTAGCAAGCTTTCCAGGGCAGGCTGGGCTAAAAGGCTGCTATCCTCCATGGGCATCCAGTGACCAGGGCTGCCTGCTCATTTCTCCTGCCTGTGGCACCGAGGGCACAAGAATGTGCCCCTCAGAGGATAGCTTGCCCCACAAGCAGTCAGGGCAGTCCCCACCTAGCTCAGCAGCTTCTTGGGATGAAGACCCACTGGGAGGTGGTTTGGTCACCCAGGGAGGGAGGGAGGGACACAGCAGAGACCTTTATGCCTGCTCAGAGCCTGGAGAGGGGTGGGAGCCCATTGACTCCACACCCAAAGCCCAGGCTGCAGCAAGGGCTGCTGTCTAGGACTATGGTTTTCAAATATGCTTTCTAAAACTATTTAGTCACCAGCAGCAATTTTGTAGAATAAAATAGAACAAAACTATCAGAGTGCAGTGCTCATGGTAAAGGACATTTTTGTTTCTGTTACATATATGTGGATACAGATATGATGAGAAATTGAATTTACATGGGTCATAGCTTTAAGTTTAACTTTAAAAAAAAATTTTTTTTGCAGTTTTTGGCTGGGGCTGGGTTTGAACCCACCACCTCCGGCATATGGGGCTGGCGCCCTACTCCTTTGAACCACAGGCACCGCCCATAGTTTTAAGTTTAAAAAACATTGCTTAGGGTGGCGCCTGTTAGGAGTCTCATAGGAGTAGGGCACTGGCCCCATATACCGGAGGTGGCGGGTTCAAACTTTGGGCTGCACAATGAATAAGCAGCAAGCAGACCCTGCGAATGAAGGAAGCTCT
The DNA here is from genome assembly GCA_963573935.1 of Arctocebus calabarensis. Lineage (NCBI taxonomy): Eukaryota > Metazoa > Chordata > Mammalia > Primates > Lorisidae > Arctocebus > Arctocebus calabarensis. The sequence continues at coordinate 4,415 of CAUYON010160853.1, forward strand.
CAGCTCTGCCAGAGCCTGTGGTCAGTGGCACCCTGGCACAGCTCTCCCCCATGCTTTCCCTGGCAAAGCCTGGGGCCAGGGAGGTGGCAAGTCTTAGAGACAGTTAAAAAGGTGACTCTCTTATAGACAGTCCCCAGGAAAGCTCTCGGGGGCTGGGTTCCCTGGATGTCCCTGGGTTATCTCTCCAGAACTTTCTTGGACTTTGTCTCTTAGCCTGTCACTGCCACCACCCCTAGAGGTGGAGAGAAAGCTGATGTGCTGATTTTATAATTAGGAAAACCAGCTGGGAGAAGATGAGGCCAGGAGAGTGTGGAAGGAGAGAGCTTTCCCCATTTCCTAATGTTCTACCTGGCATAGCACTTACTATGTCTGTTTGCTTTTCTTTAAATTCCAGCATCCTATTGGGTCTGCAGTGGTATCCCATTGTGCTGTGATTTGTGTTTCCTTGATGGCTGATGGCGCTGAGCTCTTCACATGCTTATTAACTATTCGTTTATCTTCTCTGTAGAAATATCTGTTCAAATATCTTTGCTATCTTTTTAATTGTATTTTTTTATTGTTAAGTTGCAGACTTCTTTATATGTTCTGGATACTAGTTCCTGATCAGACATCTAATTTGTAAAGACTTTCTCCATTCTATGGGTTGTGTTTCTCTGTCCAGAGCCTTGGCATGGAGGTAGGAACAGGTCCAGAGACTTAACACATATGGAGTAAGAAAAGGATGGAGAACTGCTTGGAGATTGGAGCTTTGGAGAAAGCTTTGGGAGCTTTCCAGAATTTAACTTCTACCTGCAAACGAATCTGTTTATCTGAGGGCTATTTCCATTATCTGGAGTGAACATGTGGCGTGCTCACGGCTCTGAGGACAGCCAAGTTCAGGAATCAGTATGATGGCATCTAAGACAGCAGGGCTAGAGAACCCCCGGCCCCACAGTTGGGCCCACTCTGTTAACAGAGCAGCTGAGTGCTGCCTGGCGGTCTAGAGGCTTGTAAGCAAGGCAGGTCATTAGCCATGTTGCCATGATGCCAGGGATGATTATCAGGTGACTGGAAACTAATTAGTTCCAGGGGGTGGGGTGGGCGTGGGGGCCTGGAGGGTGCTGGTTTGGGCTGCTCATCAGGAGGCCCAAAGCCAAGGCGTGGACAGCAGGCTTCTCTGCCCCCTGGGACCTGTTTTAGATAAAGAAAGATAATTGCTCTTTCTTTGTTTTTGGAGAGAAACTGAGATTTGCTGTCTGAACCATGGGGTCTGGTTCTAGCTGTGACCCTTGCTTTCCCCCCAGCACCTCTGTCTCCCTGGTGAGATGGGTCTGAACACCTCCTGCCGACACTACTGCCTGGCTGGGATACACCTGGGAGTGACGGGCTTCATCTTCACCTTTACTTTTTTTCTCCCCTCTCCCTTCCACCCTTCCAGGGATCAGTGGAGCCTGCTCTGCCTGTGGGGGTCTGGTGGTGCCCCTCCCCCTTGAGGACGCCCCCCCCACACCCCGTGACCTTCCCCAGCCCTGGGACTGCACCACCACCGTTGCATGCATCTCCCTGCCCTTTCTGCATGAGGGAGCTCTGGGGGCCCCAGGGCCAGACTCCCTGGAAATCAGCCAGGTGGCTCCTCGGGCTGGCCGGTCCCCCAGCATACCTCTCAAAGACAGCCTGAACCACTTCAACCTGCCCCCGCTGCTGGCGGTATGGCCCCCGCTCCTGGGCCCAGACAGGGATGGGGCTCCCGAAAAACTGCTCGGGGCTGAGCGGACACCCCGAGCCCCTGGGAGCTTTGAGTGCTCTGACTGCCATAAGCCATACCACACGCCGGCAGGGTTGGCCAGGCACCGCCAGCTGCACTGCCACGCACAGGCGGGGCGCGTCTTCTCCTGCAAGCACTGCGACAAGGAGTACTCCAGCCTCGGCGCGCTCAAGATGCACATCCGCACGCACACGCTGCCCTGCGCCTGCGCCGTCTGCGGCAAGGCCTTCTCCAGGCCCTGGTTGCTGCAGGGCCACCTCCGGACCCACACAGGTGGGCAGGGCACTAGATCTAGGCAGGGGTTGGGTGGCCATGGGCTGGCAAGTGACTGCAGGACCAAAGTACAGACCCCTACGTGCAGCTCCTGCCTCGTGGCTGCCACACTAAGCCCCCCAGAGGGAGGGGCTTCAAACCACAGTCTGGGAGGCTGGAATCCCCAACTCGAGGTGCCAGCCAGCCTCGCACACTGGTCCTTCTTGCTTCTGCCACCCCCAGGCCTTGGCTTGTAGCTTCAATCTCTCCTTTCACCACTGACATCCTCGCATGGCTACCTCCCCACCCCCTGTGTTGTCCCTCCCTTCTAGTTATAAGGATACCAATATAAGCCATATTGAATTAGAGCCCACCCTAATGGCCTCATTTAACTTAATTATATTTGCAAAGACCTCTTCTCCAAATAAGGCCACAGTCACAGGTACAAGGATTAGGATGTGGACTTGTCTCTCGGCAGGGGACACAGTTCAACCCGCAGGCTGTGCGGGCCTTCAGTGAGGTCTGTCTGCATTCTACGGCCTTCAGGGCCCCAGAGCAGCGGGGGCAGGGTGGGGCATGAGGGTTCCCATGGCCTGACTGAAGGCCAGAGGCTCAGATTTAAGGAAATGGGAACCAACGCGCCCCATTGAGAGGGACTGGGAGACCGAGGGAAACGGGGCACCTGCAGAGGGGGACCAGGAAGGTTCAGAGGCAGGGAAGAGGGAGTGAGGGTGATTGCCCCCCCCACCTGCCCAGGTTGCCTCATCCACCACGGTGTGCAGAGTGGAGGCAGATGGGGAGGGAGACTGTGTGTCCATCTCAAGGCCTCTGGACCCTAAGTCATGGCTTAGCCCTGAATCTTCTGAGTCACACAGGGTGGGGGTGGGGGTTTCCAGGCCCTAGGAAATCCTGCCTGGTTTTCCTTTTCTTTAACGCTTTTTCATAGGATACCCTACCAGCCTCCCTTTCCTTCTCCAGAGGGTCCTGGGCCTGAGCCTGCCAGGGCTTGGTCCTTGTGGCCTGGCCAGGAGCATGGCTATTGTCCAGCCAACAGGGATGCAAGTGGTCCTGGCCCCTCAGACACTCAGGCCAGTATCTGCAGGGCTGGACACAGGATTCCCAGTTACCTGCTTCTTTAAACGTGTTGGGGTCCTGGGGCCCAGGTCCTTGTCACCCTGAAGAAGTAGCTCCAAACTGCCCTTGGCATGACTCTGCTGGAGCCGCTGGGCCTCACATGTGCCTGTCAGTGGCTGGAGCAGCTGCCACAGGCCCCTGTGCTTCCCTATCCAAATTCCAGCAGCCCAGGGCCCCAGGGGCTCAAGCAGGGACAGTGCTGGCTCTTGCAACCATCGCTGCCTTTGTCTTAGGAAGGATTCCAGTGGCATAACCCTGTCCCCAAGACTCCTTGACTTTGGGCACCTGCGGTGTGAGTGGGCATTTTGGGGGTAGGAAGGTGCTACTTATTGATGTACAAAGTGGGATCTTGCTCAGGCCTGTCTAGCCCCCACTGGTCACTCAGCTGGTCCTTCCATGTGCCTCCTACAGGGGAGAAGCCCTACACCTGCCCCCACTGCAGCAGGGCCTTTGCTGACCGCTCCAACCTGCGGGCACATCTGCAGACACACTCGGACACCAAGAGGTACCCATGCCCGGGCTGTGCCAGGACCTTTTCCCGCATGTCCCTGTTGGCACGGCATGAGGAATCTGGCTGCTGCCCTGGCCCCTGAGAGGTGAGTGTTTGACCGGTAGGAGGGTCCTCCCCCAGAAGCCAGGGGCTGGTGCCCCTCTCAGCAGCCATGTGGCCTGGTATGGCCAGAGGAGCCAAGTGTCCAGAGGGCCCAGCCTCATGCTCAGTGCATCTCTCCCTCCTGTGTCCTTCAGAACCAAAGAAGCCCATGGGGGCTGCTGGGGCCACCAGGACTGCCTGCCTGCCTGCTTGCTGAGCCCCATTTCAGAGGAGGCTCCTCCCAAGGGAGCACTGTCCCTGAAATGAAGACCAGAGTCCCATGTCATCTGGCTCTGGTTTCTGCTTCTCTCCTCCCAAGAGCTGAAGACTGTGGGAAATGGTCACTCTCATTGGATGTTTTCTGCCTGAGCTGACTCACGGGGCCTCCTGGTCCTTTTGTACCTCGAGGTGAATGTTTTGCCGTGTGGTGAGCACATTCGTGCACTATGTGCTCAGAAGGCACAACTACCTCTTGGCCAGCCCCCACCTGCCCTCGGTGTGGGTCTGGGTCAAGGTGTACCCCCAGACTGAACACTAAGTAGAAACAGGGCCCAGGAGCCAGCATTTGCGGGACTTGGGCGTGGGGAAGGGACCAGGTCCCCTGGATCCAAAGTTCTGGGGTCATCCTGCTCATAGCCTGGGGCTGGGGCCTCAGTGCCCTACTGGCTTCATGGGAAATCGCGGGGTGATAAAGTTTTCACTCTCCTGCTTGTCACTCCCTTTGAAGTTCCAAGCCCTGCTCAGACCCCTGGGTCAACAGGGGAAGCTGATTCTAGGGTCATTTTCCACCCCTCAAACACAGAGTGGATAGAAAATACAGGCCAGGCCTGGTACTATGAGACACCCTCTCAGGGCTGGGGACACTGCAATCAGATCAGCAGTGGCCTCTCAGAAGGAGCGAGCCACACGCCTCTGGGGACTTTCAGGCAAAGTTGAGACACACATGAGGTGGGCTGCACAGCTGGTGGCAGGTGCCCCCTCCCCCTGAGAAGACAGAACCCAGTGCTCCTGCTGCACTGCTCAGCGTTGCACAGCGTCCACAGTGGTGCCCATGACACCCTTTCCCACACACCGCAGTTTCTGTGCACGGAGTGGTGCATGCACCAGCTCACAGGCCCCTCTGACAAGACACCCTGCCTTGAGCTGCCTTAGCTGCTTCCACTTAAGCCCCCCACCTGGTATCCTGCCCCCCATTGTCCCTTTGGACAGTGTCGTCTCCTCTGGCCACCCACTGGGATGGGCCTTCTCTTCCCTGAGTCTGCAGCTCAACCCTGGAGGATGACATCCAGCACAGAGCAGGAAGGCAGATGGAGCCTGATAACTTCACTGACAGGTCGGCAGTGGGAGGGAAGCATTTGGGGGGGGGGGCACCTGCTCCTGGAGGGGCTAGCCTGCTGGCAGAGCCTGCACTTCTGGTCCTGGCCAAGGGGCATGAGTTAGGCACCTTCATCTGAGTCGTGAAATGGAGCTGCCCAGCAAGTGGCCAGGGCTCCCCTCTCATTCCTGAGCTGCCCAGAGCCTGCCAAACCCTGTCTGTGGAAGAGAATATTTGGGGAACTAACATAATAGTCCCGGCCGGGGGTGGGAGTGGGGGGCCCACCTACAGGTTCAGCCTGGCTAACACCGGTCTGGTGCTGAAAGGCCTTGGGCATCTGACTTGACAATGCCCACATGAGGGACCTCAGGGAGTCCCAGAGGAAATGTGACCAAGGTGACCATTAGAAAACCACACATGAACTGGCAGAGTGAAAATACCCTCTGAGAAAGCCACTGTCATGTCCCTGGGCCTGGACCACTGCTGCCATGGGATCGGCTATCCCTTGAGGGAAGTGTGACACAAGCTGGAGACCATGTCGGCAAAACATGCATTTGCTGGGGCTGCAGTAACAAAGGACCACAGCCTGGGCAGCTTAAACAATGTGGAGTTACCCTCCCATGGCCCTGGCATCTGGCAGCCCCAGATCCAGGTCTAGGCAGGGTGGTTCCTCCTGACAATGAGCTGGAGAATCAGCTCCAG
>CAUYON010160854.1:0-54913 GCA_963573935.1 Arctocebus calabarensis
AGTCTTCCTCATTTTTAATCCATTCTTTCTCTTCATAATTATTTTTTTATTTTTATTTTATTTATTTTTTTTCTTTTTATCATTGGGGATTCATTGAGGGTACAAGAAACCAGGTTACACTGATTGCATTTGTTAGATAAAGACCCTCTTACAATGGTGTCTTGCCCCCTTAATTATTTTTGAAAATATACTTTTCAGAGGTTAAAATAAATGTCAGGGATCATCGAGGTTCTTGACACTATGCTAGTGGCATCCCAGAAAGTGCAGTGTCCCTAGACATGGCCTGATGTCACACATGCTATGTCAGAACCTGCACTTGAACTGTGCCTCCAGGCGACTCTCTTTCTCATTAAAACTGGAAGAGTACTAGTCTAGCTCAGCTTCTCCCCTCAGGACTGATGGAGGACTGTGTCCGTAAGGTCCCGCACACCGCAGCAGAGCCAGCGTCCGAGGGCGGCAGGCTGTTGCCGGGGGTCTTCTGTAGACTGCTGGTGCGTCCATACCCTCCACACTCTTAATCTTGTCATCAGCCTCATAATCATGACTCCTTGTCTCTTTTTGGTCATCCTGTATTTTTTAAATTTTCATCATCATCATCATTATTTTGGCCAACACTGCACTCAAGCCTAAAGGTAGTCCTGTCTTTCAGTTTTTCTCTTGAGAGAACAATACAGCATACTACACAATACGTCATAAAGAATGAGTGGTTTTATTTACTGTTAATTTCTCGCAATTTTTTAACCTGCTTCTCTAATTGTTTCTACTTGCTGCTCAGAACTTTCCTTGAAATCAGTCAGAATTCTGGATTGGAGTAGGGTGAGAAATAGGGCGTGATGTCAGAAATAGAATCGTCTCACAGATGAATTTGTCTTCCGTTCCTTGTTACATAGATTTTTGCATTAACAGGTCATTTTTGCTCTTTGTATTGGAGTCTCGTGCACAAAACAGCATCTGCCTTATAGTTTGCAGAGAAGAACAGGGCACCATGGCAATTCTTCTGGGACCAGGACCAGGCTTCAGGGACTTTGTCTACATCTTTTTTCCTATAATAGAGAAAAATAAAGACCAAATAAATAAGCACCCCATGTGTTATGGGGGGACTTTGGCATAGAAAGATCTGGCTGTAGAAGAGTAATTAACATAGGCAGCTATAATTTCATTGAAGAAAAGTGAACCATTAGTGATAAGAAGGCCCTGGCACAAGGCCTTTGACAGAAGAAAGTCATGCCATTTTTTAATTTTTATTTTTTTAAGGGACAAGGTTTCGCTCTGTTGCCCAGGCTGGAGTACGCTGCAGTGATGACAGGTCACTGTAACCTCATATCCTGGGCTTGATGGCTCCTGCCCACCTCAGCCTCCGGTGGCTGGGAACCGGAGACGCGCTGTGGGGACCGGCCTTGTGCACTGCCCACCTTGCTCTCTAACCCCTGGCCTCTAGGCATCCTCTCTGACGGGTCTACTCTCTCCTGGCTTTTGAATATTTTACTTTAACTCTGGAATGTGTTTGATGACCATAATCTCCAGGAATAGTAGAACTCCTTTGTACACTATGAAATAAAATCCGTTTTCCTATTTTCCATGTTCCCTTATGTGTTTATCTTCATGTCACCCTTTTAACAACTCCGATTTCATTGTAAACAGAGTTTTAATGCTGCTTCTTTTATTATTCTGATTGTTTTATTTCAGAATGTTAATGGGTACAAATGTTTAGGTTGCATACATTGCTTTTGTACCATTTGCGTCAGAGTTGTAAGTGTGCTGGTCAACCAGACAGTGAGCACTGTGCCCACTGGGTGTGAATTACCCTCCTCTCCTCCCACTTCCCACCTGCTTGATTTTTGTAGAGTGTTATTTCTATATGTGCACATTTCTATAAGTGTTGATTGGTTAGTTCTAATTTAATAGTAAGTACATGTGGTACTTCCTATGTGGTGCTTACTTTACCAATCTTGTGATACTTCCCTCAGAAGAGATATGTCCAGCTACATCCAGGTTCAGACAAGAGGTTTCGGTTCACCATTTGTTAATGACTGAGTAGCTCTCCCTGGCATACACATACCACATTTTATTAATCCATTCATCTATTAACGGGCACTTAGGTTGTTTCTGCATCTTTGCAATTTTTTTTACTGTTATAAGCATTCGAATGCAGGTGTCTGCTTTATAAAATGTCTTTTTTTCCTTTGGGTAAATACTCAGTGGTGGGGTTGCTCATTGAATGATAGGCCTACTTTTAGTTTTTCAAAGTATCACCGTACTCCTTTCCGTAGAGGTTGTACTGGTTTGCAGTCCCACCTACAGTGTGTAAGTGTCCCTGTCTCTCCGCATTCACAACAGCGTTTGTCATTTTGGGACTTGTTGATAAAAGCCATTCTTGCTGGAATTAGGTGATGTTTCATTGTGGTTCTGATTTGCATTTCCCTGGTGGAGATGTTGATATTCTTTCATGTGTTAGGTGGCCATTAGACTGTTCTTCTTTTGAAAAGTCACGTCTTTTACTCACTTTTTAATGGGGTTGTTTGGTTTTTCTTGTTGATTTGCTCGAATTCTTCATAGATTCATCTCTTTATCACATGTACAGCATGCAGGTATTTCCTCCCAATTTGTAGGTTGTCTATTCACTCTAATGCCTATTCCTTAGCCATGCTGAAGCCCTTCAATTTGATCAGGTCCCATTGATTTCTGTGCTGTTGCGATGATTGCTTTGGGGGTTTTCATAAATTCTGTAACTAGGCTGATGTCTATAATAGTTTTTCCAACTTTTTCTTCTAGAGTTCTTAAAGTTTCAGGCCTTAGGTTTGGGTCTATTATTCAGCAAGAATTAGTTTTTGTGAGTGGCGAGAAGTGTAGATCCTAATTTCAGTCGTCTACATGTGGTTATCCAGTTTTTCCAGCACTATTTATTGATAGGGATTCTTTTTCCCAGTGTGTGTTTTTGTCTGCTTTGTCAAATACCAGATGACAGGCAGTATAAAGAGGGCTTTGTACCTGGGTTCTCTGGTTTTGTGACACCGCCATCTAGGTTTGGTTATCACAGCCTTGTAGAACATATATTCTTCTCATCAGCTCATGAACAGTCTCTAAGATTGATCACATCCTAGGCCACAAAACATGTCTCAACAAATTAAAAAAAATAGAAAGTATGCCATTCGTCTGTTCAGACCATAATGGAATAAAATTAAAGTCAACTCCAATAGAAACGCTCATCTCTACATGGGGTTGTGGAGATTAAACCTCCTGCTGAACAATAGTTGAGTCAAGGAGTAAATTAAGATGAAAATCAAATGATTCTTTGAACTAGATGATGAAAGAGACACAGGTTATCAGAATCTGTGGGACACAGCTAACGTAGTCCTGAGAGGAGAATTCATAGCTATCAATGCCCACATCCAAAAGACAAACAGATGGAAAATCAGCAATCTAATGAATCATCTCACGGAACCAGAAAAGGAAGAGCAAACCTGTCCCACACCCCACAGAAGAGAAGAAATTACCAAGACAGAGCAGAACTAAAGGAAATTGATAACAAAAGAATTCTATACAAGATTTAAGAAGTGAAAAGTCGGTTGAAAGATCAACAAAACTGACAGGCCATTGGCTAGATTAATCAGAAGCAGAGGAAAAAGGACTCCAATAAGCTTAATCAGGACCAAAAGGAGAAATCCCAGTTGGTACCACCAAAATATAAAATATTGATGTTGCTTTTTGACTTTGGAGATATTTGATTAAATGTTGTATTTTATGTCTTGCATTTTATTTTCTGTTGAAAGTGTATAGAAACAGCTTAACTTGTTTTTAAGTAATGTATTTTAATACCTACTTATCTAGAATCATTTCATATATATAACTTAAGTAAAAATGACAGTTTAAATGGGTTATAATCAGCAATTAAGTTACAGTCATTTAAGCTGGGTTCTGGGAACTTGTGTTTTCTTTTTCCATTTTAAAAATACATTATTTTTCTCAAAAAAACATAAAAATGTTTTGCACTGCCAAGAATAAGCTCGACATTAGAATTGTAACTTTTAAATGTTTAATGTTTAGAAACGTAAAATTAAGATTAATATATTTATAATTTATTAAAAGATGAATTTTTGTTAATCTGATTTGTATTTCATTATCATGCTTGTCTTAGAAATGTTTTACTTGCAGCGTCCTAGTATAAGATTGATTCATGGTTACATATTTTCATATAATGGACAATCAATTCATCTTAAATGAAATAATATGTCTCATTGTGTATATATACACATATGTAAGTTGAATGATCTATAGCTTTGGAGAAAAGCACACAGATTTTTTATTTGTGGGGAATAAAATAAATGCATGTTCTTAATGAGAAAGTTAGAAAAATGTCTTGAATATGACTACCGTTTAAATAAGTGATGGAGTTGTAATGAGAGCTAACATAATCTCCACGCGTGCCCGCCCCCCTGCCTGGCCTGTGCACGGCCTCCGGGCCTTACACCTCCTGAGTCCAGCTCTGGGCAGACGGGAGCTGCCCAGCTGCGCTGCTGGATTTCACATGCCTCAAATGGAAGACAGGGGGCTCCTTCAAGTACTGATTTTCTAGGAAGTCTTCCGTTAATTTGTTATCCTAAGTTTATCTTCTCTGTTTTCAGTGAGCTTTATTTCTTACCTTTTTTCTCTAGGTTCTCTCTAAAACAGCATGTGTTACACAAGGAATAAAACCTAATTTTCAAAAGCCACTTGGAGGAGTCAGTGTTGTTCTTTGCTTTTTATCCCCTGTATTTTTGTTGTCTCACAAGAGGGTGCTCTGCATTTGGTCAGATGGGGAAGTCTCCTGGAAGCATTGTCATTCCTAACAGTGTATTTTATAAAGCACTGCTGTTGAATCAGTCTTACGTTGCTTTGCTCTTTCTTTAGATAAACGTGTGGAGAACTGGCCTTTGATGCAGTCTCCGTGGCCGACACTGAGCATCAGCGCCCTCTATCTGCTGTTCGTGTGGCTGGGTCCAAAGTGGATGAAGGACCGGGAGCCGTTTCAGATGCGTCTAGTGCTTATTTTCTATAATTTCGGGATGGTTTTGCTTAACTTTTTTATCTTCAGAGAGGTAGGTTAATTAAGATCACTATATAATATATTCTCCAGGGTTATTGGAAGTTTTTAGAATAAGAATGTACAAGACCATCATTGTAATTGTTGTCTCCCCAGATGACTGTTAGTTCCACCAAAAGTAAATTTTTGACATTTTTCAAAAATTTGTTTTAGGTAACAAAAAGTACAAAACATAAAATATAGGACAATTGCTTAACCCCTTCCAATCCTGTGTCAGACAAAAACACTTTAATTATTTTATGTAACCCAAAGTAGATACTACAACCATCAGGTGAGTTCATATTTATTTTTTCTCTTTTAAAGCTGTAGGATAATTACAAATAATCCACCAACCTCTTTCTTACCCAAAATAAATAAAAGTGGGGAGTATGAGGGTGGCAGAAAAATTGGGTAGGATGTAATTTTGAATCAGACAGACTGGATTTTAAAATAACCCTTATTAGCAGTTCTGACATTGAAAGTTTTTTTGTTTGTTTGTTTGTTTGTAGAGACAAAGTCTCACTTTATCACCCTCAGTAGAGTGCTTTGTTGTCACAGCTCACAGCAACCTCCAACTCCTGGGCTTAGGTGATTCTCTTGCCTCAGCCTCCCAAGTAGCTGGGACTACAGGCGCCTGCCACGACGCCCAGCTATTTTTCTGGTTTGCAGTTCAGCTGAGGCCAGGTTTAAACCTGCCACCTTCGGTATATGGGGCTGGCGCCCTACTCAATGAGCCACAGGCGCCACCCTCTGACATTGAAAGTTATTTAACTTTTCTCAGCTTCATTTTATGGGCATGATATAAATTTCAGTATTCATCAAGACCCATTTTATAAATGGGGAAAATGCTCCTTTTAGGATTATTGTCAGAGTTATGTGAAACAATTTTTGCAGAGCATTTAGATACCTTTACTAACCTGTTAGTAACTCTGGATCAAGAATGGAACCTAGTGAAGGCAGAACGACTCTGAGATCTGAGTGTAACAGTTTCTCTTAATCTGGTAGTCGATACGTTACATATGATTTTAAATTTAGATCTAAATTATAGAACAAAATGACAATTACTTAGAAATTCCAAGACATTAAATATTTAACACACCTGAAATTTTAAAAGAAAATATTGCTTTTTTAGAAACTTGAAAGGTTACATATTATATTTAGTATTTGTAATATTGTGTCTACTATAATCATTCACATGATTGCTCTGAATGTTGTTACTTCTTTTTCCAGTTATTCATGGGGTCCTATAATGCAGGATATAGCTATATTTGCCAGAGTGTGGATTATTCTAATGATGTTAATGAAGTCAGGGTAAGTACATTAAAAATACTGTTAAATGTTATAGGTTTTTATCTGCGGAAAACATACTTTAATATAGTAGTGAAATTATTATACTGGATTGTTTTGAGTCAATATCGCTGTGTGTTTCTTTTTAGTACATAATCGAAAATCTGTTTTATATTTCCAATATCTTCTTTTATTTGGCAGTATAAAAGTGACTATGTATTGGATTATAGAATACAGTACTTTAGAAAACAAAGTTCTTCATTTGTTGTAAAGTTATTTTTAGATTTTTGTCTTTTGGGGTCAAAAAGAGAAACTCAAAAAGTCATTTGTTAAGCTAGTCCGAGGAAAGCAATGTTTTTACAAACTGTAATATTTAGGAAATTAAGCATAGCATAATTTGTATAGATATGAATTGTTATTATTATACTTGCAGAAAAATAACCAGTAATATGTTATCATATTTTATTTTCCAGTTACCTACATTAATAAAGTTAACGTTTAGTTCGAGTAAAAGAAAGAAATCTATATACAGCTATGATTTAATAAAAAAAAAAAAAGAAAGAAATCATCTTTATTCTATCAAGTATTGAACTCTTGTATACTGGGATTCTTATTAAAATTACTTGTAACATAGAACATAAGACATGTGTTGTTTTATGTGTTAATGTATAGGGTGTAGAAGGTTCCCTTGAGAAAAACAGCTTCCTGGCATGTGAGTTAGGCAATATAAATTTCAGTATTCACCTAGACCCAAGACCAAATTGCTCTTATGGCACTTACCATTTTAAGACCATATCTTCATTTTCCTGTTAGAAGACTTCACATGATGAAAAACAACCCCCCTGGTGGTCCTTGCTGGTTTCATTCATTTGATAAGTATGTATCGAGCATTCACTGTGAAGGCCTCTGGGGACCCTGGATGGAAAGACAGGAGAAGTTTCAGCCTCATGGAGCTGATGTTCTGGGGTGGGGGGAGGCAGTGTGTAATCGTGTCAGCAGACGGTTAAGAAGAAATGAAACTGGGCGGCACCTGTGGCTCAGGGGGTAGGGCACCGGCCCCATATACGGAGGGTGGCAGGTTCCAACCCGGCCCCGGCCAAACAGCAACAAAAAATAGCCGGGCGTTGTGGTGGGCACCTGTAGTCCTGGCTAATCGGGAGACTGAGGCAAGAGAATCGCCTAAGCCCTAGAGCTGGAGGTTGTCGTGAGCTGTGACGCCACGGCATTCTGCCGAGGATGACATAGTGAGACTCTGTCTCTAAAAAAAAAACAAAAAAGAAAGAAAAAAGAAACTGTGAGAGCACCCCCAGAGAAGCAGGTGGGGCGGTTTAAGTTTGTAGACTAGGAAATAAGAAAAAATTCTGACAACACACTGCCAGAGAATCTTCTAGTTGGGAGCTGAGGACTGGTGTGTTTGGGGAGGAGGGGAGTTTGTTTTGATTTGCCTGCTTCTGGGAGGACTGTGAGAAAAACCCATTGTGTGAGCCAACATATTACGTACGGTATTTAGGATAAAGGTTCAAAACTACCACTCTGGTCACTGTGAACCCGTCCTCCAGATGAGCCGTTGTGAGACCTGTAATCTAGAAGGAGGCAGAAGCTGCGATTTGCAGCTTCCACCTGGAATCTTCCTCCTGCCGCCTTCCTGTGGCCCTGATGATGCAGGAGGGGAGCGTTTGAGCAGAGGCTCGCTTTGTATTCATGGCTATGTAGCCAACAAGTATCACTTTTCCCTTCGGTGTAGCCTGGTGAAGATATCTAACGATTTTACAAACTAAGAAAGAAGAATTAATATTTATTGTTATATGTGAACTATGGCAAATATAGAAGCTCGGGGAGAAAATAAGACATTGTTTTTTTCCTTCTAGATGAACGTAATGGTACCAAAATGGTGAGGTTACTTTGTTTTAAATATAATTATGATAGGGAACACTAACTATAACTACAGTGTTGCTGTGAATAGTTAACTTTCAAGCCTATTTTCAAACCTTTATTTTATTGTAGAGTCTCATTCTGTTGCCCAGGCTAGGTTGTTGTGGTGACATCACAGCTCACAGCAACCTCAAACTCCTGGGCTCAAGGGATCCTCGTACTTCAGTCTCCCGAGTAGCTGAGACACAGGAGCCTGTAGCAATGTCCAGCAAGTTTTTCTGTTTTTAAGGACAGACAGGTCTTGCTCTTGTTCAGGCAGGTCTTGAGCTTCTGAGTTCAAAGGATCTTCCTGCCCAGAGTACTAGGATTACAGGCGTGAGCCTCTGCACTGGCCTATTTTCAACCAGTTTTTATCATTTTCAATAATAATATTTATTGCTCAAGCAAATTTAATGAATAATGCTCAATCTATAATTATGACTTCATTTTTTATATGGCTTTTTTCTTCCCTCTTTCCTTAAACTTTAAAATTATGTCTTTAACAAGCAAAAGCCCATGACATCCACCAGCCGCAGGTACAGAAGGAGGAAGGGCTCCTTCCACTCTGACAAGCCTCAGCCTTTCTGTGAATGGATGTGTCAAGCCCCTAACACACACACGTTTATAAATAGATTTCACTGTGTGCTGCCTTATTTGTTTTGTGCATAGAATGCGTCTTATAGAAAATAATTGACATCAGAAAGTTAAATTTTAGTTATTGTTATGATAGGATTCTTATGAAAAATTTTAGTGCATCAGTACAGAGGTCACCTCTCACTGGATCCTTAATCTCAGAGGCGACGTAATCTTTCTGCACCATCTGGTGTCTTAATTAGAGCTCAGGAAAAGAAAAGACTTACTCATCTAAGCAGGATTATATTTATGACCTGGGAAGTATTTGTGGTTCTTTTCATTCCAGTTTATCATTTAAAAGATATTACTACCTGATACAAACCGCGGTGACTGGATATTCACTTTGGTGCACGGTGTTAAAGTGAGAGAGAGGCAGACTCCGCAGGCGGTGGGAGGCCGGGCAGCCTGGATGCCTTCCCTTCACAGCTGCTTGGCACCGTGTGACATCCGCCCGTGTAATAGGCTGGAGCTGTGTCTCAATTGTTGGCACCATGTAGACATAGCTCTGGACTCTTCTCTGTTTTCCCCTGGGATAGATGCTTAGGTCTTAAACCTACTTAGCCATAAAATGGTTTCATGCCTTGAACGTTTCGTGCCATAAAGATTATTTTGGACTTAGTTACAGTGAGCAGAAACCCATAGGAAGTGTCATTCTGTGTTCCAACGCTCTTTTCCTCTCTGTAGATAGCTGCTGCTCTGTGGTGGTATTTTGTATCTAAAGGAGTGGAATATTTGGACACAGTGTTTTTTATCCTGAGGAAGAAAAACAACCAAGTCTCTTTCCTGCACGTGTATCATCACTGCACCATGTTTACCTTGTGGTGGATCGGAATCAAGTGGGTTGCAGGGGGACAAGGTGAGCATGTTCAGATTGCGCTCAGAGATGAGCATAAACGGAGCCTACGTGTAAGCAATGGTATTGTTATGGGGAACAGTTCTGGTGCTTCTGATCCACAGGGGATGACACAATCCCTCAGTCTAAACACAGGTTCCAGCTGCAGTCCAGGCCCAGAGCTCTCCTCTGCTCTGGTACAGGCTGGGCATTCTGGATCCAAAACCTGACAGCTGAAAGGCTGCAAAACAGGAAACTTCTTGGCACCGACATGACACTGCAAGTGAGAAGTTCCACACCTGGCCCCAGGTGCCGGCGCATAGCACCGTGTACTCAGCACCCCCAGGGGGAGGAGGGGCTCTCCCAGCCCTGCCAGCCCTCAGACGCAGTGTGTCTTCCTGCACACAGCAGGTGCTGGTGGTGCACATGGGCAGCTGAGATAGCGACACCTTGGCTTTCTGATGGTTCAATGTACATAAAGTTTTGTTCATGCATAAAATTATTTAAAAATTGTATGCAGTTACCTTCAGGCTAGTGTACAAGGTGCTTATGAACATAAATGAATGTGGACTTTAGACTTGAATCCTGTCTGTCTCGTGTGTATGCACATATTCCAAAATCTGAAATACTTCCAGTCCCAAAGATTCCAGAGAAGGGGATTCACCTTGCACAGACCTGAGCTGACCTCGCTGGGCCTTACTCAGAGGGAGGGCTGTGTACCCTTGTGGATGTTATAGAGACTTGAGTCACAGTCTAGCCGGGACCTGCCTCTGGCCTTCAGGTCCTGCAGATTGAGGGTGATGGTGTCACTGAGCCAGAACAGACCTCTTCTCTGCTGAGCACCTAGGGTACAGGTCGAGATAGCAGAGTTCACTTTGCTGCTTCCCATTATCAAACTGTGGTAATTAGCAACTCAGGAATTCACATTTATAAAAAATATTATTGGGGGGCCAATTTAAAGCAATACAGTTAAAGTTGACCTCTGTAATTTTAAAAGAAAATTAGTAAATCTGAACTGACCTCTTCAATCATTTTATGGCAAAATTCATGATTACATTTATACTTTGATTAAATATTTTAAAGAGAAAGAGTGCCATTGATTTTGACTGACTGGAATATCTCTGTAGATTTTTTTTTTTGAGACAGAGCCTCAAGCTGTCGCCCTGGGTAGAGTGTTGTGGCATCACAGCTCACAGCAACCTCCAATTCCTGAGCTCAAGCGAGTCTCTTGCCTCCGCCTCCCAAGTAGCTGGGACTACAGGTGCCCACCACAATGCCCGGCCTTTTTTTTTTTTTTTTTTGGTTGCAGCCGTCATTGTTGTTTGGCAGGCCCGGGCTGGATTCGAACCCGCCAGCTCAGGTGTACGTGGCTGGCACCTCAGCCCGTTGAGCCACAGGCGCTGAGCCATCTCTATAGATTTTTATATACCAAATGGATCATTCCATGTGTTTAGTGCTATCATATTTAAAACTATTTAGAAACCTAGGAAATGAGTATTATTTTGTTGTAGATATGTGTATTAGCACAGCTAAAAGCAATAATGAAACATTTGCAAAGCTAAAACAATTGTATACATTATAACCTTTGCCCCCCCCCCCCAAGAAATAGTAGAATTAAAAGTAATATAGGCAGCAGTTGTAAATCAGAGCCTATGCAAGCTCCCTGGACTACCACTTTGAAATCCTTTGCGTTTAAACAGCACACGTTTTTATTTATATGGTAAAAACTCAAATCTAACGTTTAAAAATATCTACTTAATCTGAAGGGAAGGCTTTCATTAGTACCACTTTATATTTTTTATTCCTGATCTGTATTGAAGAGTAAATATTAGAAAGCGGTATGGCTGCATTTACTCTCTGTGTCCGTGGCGCCCCGGGTCTAAGCACTGCCTCTGCTCCCCGCAGCCTTCTTCGGCGCCCAGGTGAACTCTTTCATCCACGTGATCATGTATTCCTACTATGGGCTGACGGCCTTCGGCCCTTGGATCCAGAAGTATCTCTGGTGGAAACGGTACCTGACCATGCTGCAGCTGGTGAGTCAAACGCTTCTCGTTTCTGCTGGTGAAATGCTGCAAATGTTTGCATTTTATTGATTTGAAGTGCAAAGTGGTTTAGAGAATTTCCTATTACAAAGTGAACTTTTGTTATCACCTAGTTATAGACAGCCATTGAAGCTGCTTAACTCTAACCTGTCTGCATAGCCTTGCTCTTCTGACACCCTTAGCAGGCTAGACCCACCGTGCCCAGGGGACGCTCGTGTTCTGTGGGAAGGACGGCGAAAGGTCTCAGAGCACCCCGCCAAATACACAGATTCATGGAGGACTCGAAAAATATTTTTTCCTCTTGGATGATTTTTTTCACTTAAAATTTTACTCCCTCTCTCATTCTGTCCTTGCTCAAACGTTCTGTTTTTTTATTCCATTCTCAGCCTTTGTTGGCATATCCCATTTATTTAGAATATGAAATTGAAGAGCTGGCATGGAACCAAGGAGGGGGTGTGGTAAAGGAAAGGAATACGGGTCAGAGAATGCCTCAGAATTTTCTGAAACACTGTCCTTAGAAAGCTGAGTGAGGTATTTTCAAATGCTAGGCTTATACAGAAAGTCTTTAATATACATCCCTAGTCAGACTTCTTGTAGCAGCTAGCTACACCTGTGAGTGCAAATTCAGAGCCAGGCACCAGCCTGTAATCAAAGTAAAAAATCTCAAACCAACCTGCTGGCTATTCTTCGTGCTTTAGAATTTGCTTATCATTTGCATTAATCATAGTGTGTGCATGGTTTTATCAGTGCAATAAATCACATTTGGAAATATTATCCCTCTCTGCCTTAAGTTGACAAATAGCTGGCTAACCAAACAGGAAACACAACTTTTGGGGAAGGCTGGGTGTGAAGGATTCATTTGTAACCAAAATTCTGGAAGCTTCCTCCAGCCTGTGTGTATAAGCTGCTTATGCAGTTTTGTGCAATTTGTTTCCCTCAGTAAGTAGTAAGTGGGCCCAAGAAAATGGACAGGGGTTCAGAATTGTGTGAATTAGTTATATGCGTCTTGTGGAGTTCACTCCTGGGCGTCCTTGAGCAAGGCTGTGCCTGTCACACCTATATACACCTTCTTTGGTGATGCAGGTTCTAAAAACCTTTGTGAAACAAAAAGTTCTTAAAATTTGGATCTTTGCCATAAAAAATTATAAAAGTTGCCCTATCATGGTATAAATTTCTGGCTTATATGGAGTAAATTATTTTAATATTTGAAATAGTTATCAATTATCTTAATTAATAATTATTTTTAAGGATAATGCTATCCTTAAAAGACAAACCACATTTCATATAGGATGTTGAGTTTGTGTTTTCAAGCCAGAAGTTCTCACAACAGTTAGTCATGTGAGCTAACTGTATAAAAAACTAACCCTTGTTAATACCATAGAATTCAGGCTGGATGCGGTGGCTCACGCCTGTAACCCTAGCACCCTGGGAGGCTGAGGCAGGTGGACTGCTTGAGCTCATGAGTTTGAGAACAGGCTGAGCAAAATCGGCCTCCCCCAACCCCCTGTCTCTACTAAAAATAGAAAAACTGAGGCAAGAAGATCGCTTGAGCCCAAGAGTTGGAGGTTGCTGTGAGCTGTGATGCCACAACACTCTACCCGGGGTGACACCTTGAGACTGTCTCAAAAAAAAAACAAAACATAGAATTCATAATTATGTCTTTAACCATTCATCTATTGATGCATCAGAATTTAAGATTCTTTCATTTTAAGTTTTGTCTTTTTCTTTTTAAAAACCTAAAGTTGAAAGTGATTTTTTTGTTACATATTCTCAAATATTTATTGAATTTTATCAAAATATTAGTTTTAAAGGATTATGTTCATTCAAGTGCACACTTACTATCTACTATCTGTAAGAAACAAATAAAGAACCATTCTGATACCTTTGTTTATTTCAAGGCAGGGTCTCACTGTGCTGCCCCAGTTAAAGTGAAGCGGCATTACCATGGCTCACTGCAACCTGGGCTCAGGTGATCCTCCTGCCGGGGTGGCTGAAGCACAAGCGTGCGCCACCACACCTGACTGAGTGTTCTATCTTCTGTAGAGATGGAGGGTCTTGCTCTTGCTCGGGCTGGTCTTAAACTCCTGACATCAAGTGATCCTCCCACCCCAGCCTCCCCAAATGCTTGGGTTATGCTCATGAGCCACTATGCCTGGTGGATAAGTTCATGTTAAAAAGTACATGTAGCTGCTTACTTAGGCTTTAGTAGAAAGAAATCAGTGTGAAGCATGCAGGGAGCAAAACCGCTGGAGGGCTGCAGCTTTACTCTCCAGGCTGTGGGTTCCTCTCATCACATGACCATGTTCAGCAAATATCCATGAAGTCCTGACACTGTGCCGGGGCCGCAGGGGTCACCCAGGAGCAGGACAGCACCATCCCTTCTAGAGTTCTGTGTGGTGGAAAGATAGGCAATAAAGAATCCAACAAATACAACAGCCAATTCCAAATAGTTAACGATTCTTCTTAAAAAACAGACATTAACCAGAAACCCTTTGGGTAATGGGATGGAGAGGGCCAGTTAAGTCACTAGGAAGCCTGTGCTGAGGAGACGCACCTGAGCTGCAGCCTGAATGGAAGGAACCTGCTGCGGAGCCGGAGAGCCGCGGACCTTTGACCAGTGCACCGCAGTGCGGCCCACGGCCGTGTGCACAGTTCTGCTGCTGTTAGGAGTTTCACTCTCCGGGGGAAGTGCATCTCGCCCTCTTGTTCTGTTTTCCAGGTCCAGTTCCACGTCACCATTGGGCACACAGCGCTGTCTCTTTACACCGACTGCCCGTTCCCCAAATGGATGCACTGGGCTCTCATCGCCTATGCAATCAGCTTCATATTCCTCTTCCTTAACTTCTACGTTCGGACATACAAAGAGCCAAAGAAATCCAAAACTGGAAAAACAGCCGTGAATGGTTTTTCTGCAAATGGTGTGAACAAATCAGAAAAACAGCAGAAAAATGGAAAAGCAAAAGGAGAGTAAACTGAACTGGGCATTAAACCGTTGTTGATGGTGAGGAATCTCCCATGTCACATAAAATTTCAGGGAAAACAGAAGCAAAGGAGGGCTTGAGGGTGGGGAGAGAAGGCAAATGTGCTCCGTGCACTGGCACCCTTTAGACTGAGCAAAGTGTTATTATACACGACACCCAGAGGTTTTATTTATGAAGTTTTTATTTTAAGCATTTTTTAAATTAGCCTTGCTGTTGTTGAGACCAAAGCAATCATTATGTGACTTTGGAGCCACTTTCCCCCGTTCACATCCACTTGTCTAAAGGACGAGATTTTTTTATGTATCTTTTATTCACCCCTTCTTCAGTCTGAATTTTAGATGATCACAGAAACATAGTCTTTATGGATTTTTTGATGAAATACTAATTACTACTGATGGGAATCAGTTACCTTCTGTTTTCTTGTCCCAACCTGGAAATGTGGATACATTTAAATTTGTGCATTTGAATTCATTTGCCGACCAGAATGGTCAAATCTCTCCACCGCTAGTCAGAATATACCATTTTGGTTCCAATTACATTTTTAAAATCTGCTGATCTCTGTAGAATCGTAGAGGCTTGATGATGATGGTGTTGGTGAAAATAAGAAAGAATTACAGTAAAATCCTGGATGGTAACTCAAAGGTCACCATGACTTAAGGCACAAATCACTGTGGGGTAACAATTTTTGTGATGAAAAGGCAGCCTTTGAATACTCCTATTGCTAGCAGAAATGTATTATGAAAATTAAGATTATTGTCTGATTGAAACATGAAACAACTCATGTATTAGTAACATCATAAGATAGTTACATTTATGTGCTGTTAGAGTATGTTGATTTTTATCAGGCTTTCCTTGTTTTGATTTGTGGCTGTTACTGATTTTTCATATGTGGAAAAATACCTACCTCTTCTGTTGGAAAGAACAATTGAAATTAAATAAATTTTAATGAAAAAAAAATCAAGGAGTCCTCTAATGTTAAATTTTAATATTAGCTTTCAAATCCACTAGTTTTTTTTTTCTTTCTTTCTTTCTTTTTTTTAAACAAATGGCATACACCAAACATTTCTGTGAAACTATCCTCTTTCAATGTGTTTAATTTTGGAGTGACATTATCCTTGTGACTAAGTTGCAAGACCTTATTATTTATTAACTAGATACAAAGTGTGAACCCACTTTGGTGCAATATTTCTGACTCCTTGGTGCTAAAAGGTTGTTAAATTCAGTTCTTGATGTTACAAGGTGTTGATTGTTAAAACACAAAATGAGTAAAAGGGACAATAGAACTATAAAATTTGCTATTTACTAATGAAGTTATTTCATGTAACATAAATGAACATCTGGAAATAAAGTAGGAAGGAGAACTTGTACCATGTTTTATTACATAGGTTACTTTGTTAGGGGATGTCGCACAGATCATTATAGAAAGAGAAAATGTGACAAAAAAAGCATGAATATTACTAAGTATCTCAACAACATGTCAAAACTGCATGTGTAGGATGTATGCTGTTTGTACAGGAAAACGATTTCAGAATATTTTGTAAACTATAAAATATTTATTGTGCACTCAAATGATATACTTTTTCCTCAAAGGCATGCAGTCATGAGAATTACAGAAATTTGCAGCACATTCTATAGTTTGGTCTGAGAGGGTTCCGCACCTTTGTTTCTGCTGCTGTGTGTAATGACTTCGAGACTTGTAAATTTTTGTGAACATTCTGTACTGGTTCCCAAGAGATGCTCATTCCCTGCTACCTGATTTCAGCACAATAAATATACTACTGCTGTGGGAAAAATGATTTTTTTTGTTAATCATTGTATTGTGATGTAAAATGCTAGATCTTTATTTGATTTAGTTGTTAATATCCTAACTTCTTTTCCGCTGCCAGTTTCTTATGTAGAAAAGAAAGTATTCTAGAACTTGCGTGTTTATAATTTCTGGCAAAGAGCTTTTTTTTTTTCTTATAGTAGCACATCTTTACTTTAAAAATCAGCTGCCCTTAGAAGAGCTTTCCAGGGAGATGTACAATATGCCATGTTTTTCTGCATTATTCTTGCACAAATGTGGAAGCTCTTGTATTTTTATATTAAATCATTCAGTCTTTTACTGTAAGTTTCTTAAAGATGATTTTAAGATGCGATACATAGAGCTTTTTCTATTAGTTTCCATAATTTCTTCATCATTGCAGATAAGTTGCATACCTTGTATCTAAAAATTGGTAAATAAGAGTTGTGTCTCCTTTTTACTCAAACTTTGTTACTAAATAAAGTAACATTTTACATAAAGATGGACTATATTAAATATTTGCAAAAACTGGAAAGACCTAAGACAAGAGACCTTCAATATACTCCATAGTGGCAGCTTGCTCATCCCTGTCACTCGACTCTGTCCCTGGATGTGTTTTGCTGCAGACACTGACCGATGCCTCGTTTCAGCTTTGACATTATTAATTCTTTCTCTTTCATTCCACACACTTTCTAGGTATTCAGAAATATTTTAATGCAGATTATTATGTTTTTATCTTACAACATGGACTCTAGCAGTGTTTCAAGCTTATTGGGAATATTTTAATTCACAAGTTTGTTTCACATATGCAGCTCAGGTACGCTACAAATGAGAAAACCCGATGTAGACGTGATTTTTTTTTTTTTTTCTGTATCATCTATTTGATAAGACAACAACTGAGACACTACATATTGTCTCCTGGGGCACAGCTTTTGAATCTTGCCCTCATTAAAATATCCCCGTACTTCTCACACCATCCACTTCCTTCTTACGCCCTTCAGCTGCTCCGGCTGTGGGGCTCGGCACTGCCCCCACAGGGAAGGGCAGCTGCGGTTACCAGGACATAGCTGGTGTGACCAGGCGTCCTGCTGGACGGTAGATGGGCAGCAGAGCCGAGAGGCGCTGGGAGCCAAGCTGTGGGTGACGCAGTGTCATGTGGGAGCAGCATCTGAGTAGTAGCCATCAAACCTGCCGAAGGAAGCCAGCCACCTGCTCCTCAGCACAGGAGCAGTTGATTCTGGCCCATGACCTTGGGGAGCAAGTCCTTAGTAGGGTGCATTTTAGAACACATGCTCAGTATTCTCGACCGCTAACTTCTGAATGACAAGACTAGTTGTGAAAAGGATGCGACGTAGAAACATTCCTTCCAAACACTGCAAACCATGTAAGGTTTAGAAGTTGGTTTTCCTAACAAATTAGAGAGGAAAGTCATAACTTTTTTTGTTTTTGGAGATGGGAGTTTCATTTTGTCACCCTCGGTAGAGTGCAATGGTGTCATAGCTCACAGCAACCTCGAACTCTTTTGCGCTTAAGTGATTCTCCTGCCTCAGCCTCCTGAGTAGCTGGGACTACAGGTGCCCGCCACAATGCCTGGCTGTTTTTTGTTGCAGTTGCCACTGCTGTTTTAGCTGGCCAGGGCCGGGTTCGAACCCGCAAGCCTCAGTGTATGGGGCCGGCGCCATACCAGCTGAGTCACAGGCACTACCTGGAAAGTTGTAACTTAAAAAAAAAATGTGTTTTGAATAAGAAACCTTGAATCCTGAAGGAGATTCAAAGACCACAATTTAAAGTAATTGGTACATACACATAGAACCATTACCACACAAGGATTGTGAGATTGAGAATGTATCACTGAATGAACCTTGTGACTTAGCATCGCGGTGGTCTACAGCTGTCATTTGATAATTAAGTAACAGGACTTTAGGTGGACAAGGGGTGCTGTGAGCCACCCCTGGGCGTCCGTTCAGATTTATGCATGCAGGTTTTCTGTCTCCTTTGAGAAAGTAAACATTTTCTACCTATTTATAATTTAGGTTTTCTCCTTTTTCTTTTTCATCTTACCACATAAATGTGTTTACAGTCACTCATCATCACTTTCTCTTCGTACTTTCTTCCCTGAAGACCCTTCTGGCCTTAAACAGAAACTCAGATGTGTCAGGATTTTTTTCCGTTCTTTCTTTTTTTTGACATAGTCTCACTCTGTTGCCTGGCATCAGCAACCTCAAACTTCTGGGTTCAATTGATCCTCCTGCCTCAGCCTCCCAAGTAGCTAGGACTACAGGGGCCCATCACAACACCAGGCTAATTTTTCTATTTTAAATAGAAACAAGGCCTGCCCTCACTCAGGCTGATCTTAAACTGAGCTCAAGTGACTTTCCGGCCTCTGCCTCCCGGAATGCTAGGACTACAGGTGTGAGCCACCACACTCAGCCCTTTTTCCCCCCATTCTTATGCATGAAGTTTTCCCAGAGAATGTGTTTGTGAGTATTACCTCCTTTGAGAATAAGTGCATGCTGAAACACATCTCTTCATATTTCTCCATCTAATTACAATAATCCAGCTATCAGGAGGTCATCTATGTGTGAATATCTACACAGAAAATTATGTTCAAATTTTTTAAAAGCCTAAAAATTCATGACATTTAAATCATACAGCCCTTTCTAAAAACATGAAGTCTTGGAATTATTTATTTCCCAATTTAAATACATGACTATGAATTATACAGAATGAGTATTTCATCAATCCATAGACAAATTCCATGGACTCTGTCAGTCTCTAGATCTCCCTGATTCCCTTTTTTGCAATTTTAGAGAAGCCAGTTAGATTGATTTTCTCAGTTAAATTTTTTTCTTTGAATTTGAAATGTAGAAAAAGGAAAGCATCAGTTGTAATATCTTCTTTGTCATCCATGATGCATTTATGTTTAAACGTAGTTTCTCCTCCCTGTGAGGAAGCTATCCCGAGAACCAGTCTTTCCCGAATAGTGACTGCCTGGCCCTTTGGCAGTGAGAGGGTGGGGAGGTTATGAATTCTGCACGACAGGTGCCATATTATGTTACCAACAGACTTGCCTCACCTTTGAGGGTCGCTTGAGTTCTAATTAATAAATCTGGGAATTAATGACATATACATTTTAATAAATGGTTTTAGATGGTTAGTTATCAGCTGTACTTTATACACTTGGATTTCAAATATATTCTGATTTCAGATCTCAGTGAACATTTAACAAACATGTTATAGGATCACAAAAGAAAAATAACTGCTCTTCAAAGCTGTATTCAATAATTGTTTTCATTATGCGTGAATTATTATTACCGGCCCTTGTGAAAGTGGATCTTATTATTTTAGTGGATTTTATTTCTATGCTTCAGAAATAAAAGCATGGAAGAACTTGTGAGGCAAAAGAGCAGCCAGATGACTTTGGGGACAGAGTCCTGATTTACTGTTATTATTGTTTATGTATTTATTCATTATTGAGACTTGGAGTTTACAACCTCGAGTCTACCCGCAATATTCACTGCTAAGAAACGCAGCACATCGGGATGCTGCCGGCACGAGTCTCTTCCCGTCTCTGAAATGGTCTGTCTTTCCCTCCCCCTGTATTACAGAGTCTGGAGAACTAAAAATTACATTTCTCAGATTCCTGTGCGACCTTGTGATTCCTTTGCAAACTTAGGCTTTGTGGAGGTGAGTCACTCAGCATATGAAGTTGGGGAAGGCAGGGGAGGTGGGTGCCAGCCTCCTGTAGCAGGGCAGTCACATGATACAGAGGGGCCCCTGCAGACAGATGCATTGGCAATAGCTGGACTGCACCGCCGACTTGGCACCAGCTCCATGAGTGTGTGCAGTGGTAACCGGGAGAACAGGTACGCCAGATGCAATTGTATGAATTGGAAGTCAAAGACTAAGAGTACATCTGGGTGCAGTGGCTCACGCCTGTGATCCTAGCACTCTGGGGGGCCAACACAGGAGAATCCCTTGAGCTCAGAGTTTGAGACCAGCCTGAGAAAGGAGAATACCTACTCTCTACTAAAAATAGAAAAGTCAGCCGGGTGTTGTGGCGGTGCCTGTAGTCCCAGCTACTCAGGAGTCTGAGGCAGAAGGATCACTTGAGCCCAACAGTCTGAGGTTGCTGTGAGCTCGGCTCTAGCTTGGGGCGACAGAGTGAGACTCTGTCTCAAAAAAAAAAAAAAAAAAATACTTAAGAGTAGCTTCTTTTAATTCCTCTAAGTTACCAATAATTTTATAAGTAATCCTTTGAATTAAAGATTTCATTGTTTGAAATACTTTGAGTAATATCTGTTTCATGCAGCGAAACTTAACTTTCTCAGCACTCAGCACCAAAATTTGATAAACCAACTTTTAAAAATAATACAGGACTGGTTACCTGACTTAGTTAAGTTTACAGGCAGTGATAACTTCATGACCAGTCAGAAATGGGATACTGCTTTCCCTGTAGCAAGCGGCTAAATACGCCTCCAGCCACCGGGCTGGAGTGGCAGGGAGGCCAAGCCTTCGGATGGCCCAGCGGCTGCTGCACCACACGGCTGGGATGTGGGTGGGGGCTCTGTGATCTGGCCTGGAAAGCTGCTGCTGACTGCACTGCAGACCTGGTGGAGAGAAAATCAGCTCATGTTTTAAACTCTTGGCTCAAGGTGAAGATAAAGTCATAGCCAGCTCCTAGGACCACCCTGAGACTCATGTCTCATAGCTGCAGACAAGTAATGCATTGAAACAAGACCCAAAGCTCGCTCCGTGGGCCACGCCCCTACAATTTACATTCAGTTTCTGGTGTGAAAGTGGCAGCATTGATTGTGAAATGATGAGACCTAAAGAAGTGCATTGGGGACATCTGGGTAGATTTGGATGAACCCAACAGCCTGACTCTCTAAAGTACTTTGGATATCCCTGTCCATGAAAGCAGCCCTCCCTTGTCAGATGGCATTAGTCCTGCATTGTTTGAGATCCTCTAAAAGCCCTCAACCGAGTCAGTTCCCTTCCCGGGGAGGCTGACTCTCCCTAAGGCTGACTCTCCTTTTCACATCTGGAAAGAGGAGTGAATCACAGCATGCCCCAGAGGGACAGAGAGAAACTCTATTCTTGGAGGAGGCAGTTTAGAATGATGTGATTGGGCAAATTTTCATATGCAGCAACGTGTAGGATAGATTCTCAGGATGCTAAACAAAGAAGGAAGAAATACTTCTGTAGAATGCACTGAAATTATTGGTGCAGAAGCCCTTGCCAAAAATCCTTATTTGGAGGCCATAGCTGAACCACAAGAAACAAATTTCATGGTTTGTAAGTTTAACTGAAACAGGGACTTGGTTGTAGCCTACGTTAAAATGAGATGTATGTTAGACGTTCTTTGGGAAAATGTAGGGGAAGGAATCCAAAGGCTCACAGAGTTAGGGATGGCAGAAAAGATCTATCACGTGAGCCCCCCCACTGGAGTCTGCCTCACTATGTTTGAGAAATACCCTGAAAAATTCCACAGTGGCTACTTACTGTGCAGGCTGAGAATGATGAAGGAGGAAGGGGGTGGGAGGATGCTGGCTCCAAAATGGACTCCCTAACTTCTATGTGAATGATTGTTTCACAGATTGGGGGGGCCTAAATGGCAGTACTAGGACGCCAGAAACCAGGGAGACATAAAGTCGTGAGCAGCTACAGCCAGAGTGGTTATTGGAATGGCATGGCCTGTGGGTATCACGGTGGTGGGTTTGTTACAATGTCCCAAGACTGAATGAGACAGCAGCCTTCCAAGGTCCTCCTTGGTTATATCACTGACTTGAGTCCCACCTTGGAGACACACAGCCCTCACAAATTCCACACCTGACCTAGTACACAGGCCCAGACAATCTTAAATGAGGGAGGATTGGGTTCCCTGGAGGAAATTCCCTGTGATGATGTCTCAGGATAGTCTATAATTTTCACCTAAAGGGAGGAGAAATAGGAAGCCTTTGGGGGGATTCCTGGACTCTGAGCTGCTACTGACCACTGAGCACCCAGAATGCTACTGTGCTCACCAGTCACAAGGGGACCTATGGAGCCCAGGTGATAAATGCCGTTTTGACCTTGTCCATCTCCCAGTGGCCCGGTGTTCCTCAAACACATCACAGTGCCAGTGCGTGTAGCTGGGGTCAGACACGCTCATCCCATGACTGAACACCACACGGCTCTATGTGTCATGATAAAGGCCATTAGGGTATGAAGGATCAACTCAGAGCTCCTAAAATGTCCCTTCCCTATTGAAGCTAGAGAACAGAAGTAGTACCCTTTTTCTAGGTGAATGTCAGAGGCTCGCGCCACCATCTTGTTACATCCCCATTTAAGTTTCCAGTTTGACCAGAGTAGAAATCGGAGAATTTTGGAGAATGAAGTGTATTATGATTAACTTAATCATGTAACTCCAAGTACAATGGCTATTCCAGAGGTAGTCAATTAACTGAAGCAAATCCAGAAAATTTTGATGTTCACCTATCAGTGAAATGTTTTTTCTTTTCTTTTCCAATAATGAGATTATAAACAGAAGTCTTTTTTTTTTTTTTTTTTTAGATAGATTCTTACTGTGTCACCCTCGGTAGAGTGCCATGGTGTCACAGCTCACAAGCAACCTCAACCTCTTGGGCTTAAGTGATCCTCTTGCCTCAGCCTCCCAA
The DNA here is from genome assembly GCA_963573935.1 of Arctocebus calabarensis. Lineage (NCBI taxonomy): Eukaryota > Metazoa > Chordata > Mammalia > Primates > Lorisidae > Arctocebus > Arctocebus calabarensis. The sequence goes on from CAUYON010160854.1 coordinate 23,188, forward strand.
GTAGCTGGGACTACAGGTGCCCATCACAACACCCAGCTATTTTTTTGTTGCAGTTATCATTGTTGTTTAGCTGGCCCAGGCAGGGTTCGAACCCACCAGCCTGGGTATATGTGGCTGGTGCTGTATGTGTTATGGGTACTAAGCCCAGAGGTCATTTATTTCACCTTGTAGGGTGAAGTGACCATGTGAAAGGCATGAACAGGGCACCCTCTGGCCTCTACACAGAGAGCACTTTGCTGACTGGCTGAGGCGAGGGGAGCTAGTAAGCACCTTAGGTTCCTGACCATGAGTGCCAGAGAGTGGGAGGACAAAATAAACAAAGTAAATTCAAGGGCCATCGCATCACCAGACCTTAGGTCAATCCAGCAGTCTATAGCAGGCTGAAATATCCCTTCTCACCTTGTCCCCACTATTACAGAGACTCTGTGACTACTACCATCTCGCTGGTATTAGTTATTTTTTGTTTTCTTGCCAGAGATCCATGAAGATTGCTGGGCTTTTGAAATAACCAAAACACATTTGAGGGTATTCCTTTGACCCATTTATCAAGAAATCCGTAAGACTGCCAGTTTTGAATGGGGTCCACAGTAAAGGAAGGACTTGTAACTGAGCCGCAGTGCAAGCTACTCTGGGATTTGAAACTTGAAATCCAACAGCTTAAATGGTGCTTGGAGTGTTTGGCAGAAAGCGATTCTGGCAGGGAGCCTCTGGCAAGTGTTGGTTTAGAATCACAGTGCAATACTTTCAGGTGTTAGAGTGAAGCCATGACCTAGTCTCCAAATAACTACCAAGAAACACATTCTAGATTACTTCTGGGCCATGGCACAGAGAGAGTCGTGTATGTGACCACAGAATATAAACTGATCATGCAAACAGCTGCCATCGCGGACTGGAAGTTATGCTGTAAACGTAGATGTGCCTAGCAGCACGCCAAGTGGGAAGCAGGAGGGTGTGGGGGACACCCCACCATGAAGTGGGAAGTTGGGACGGTGCGGGGGACACACCATCACCTAGTGGGAAGTTGGGAGGGCATGGGGGACACACCATCACCTAGTGGGAAGTCGGGAGGGCACAGGGGACATGCCACCACCGAGTGGGAAGTTGGGAGGGCGCAGGGGACAGGCCCCCACCGAGTGGGAAGTGGGGAGGGCGCGGGGAGTGACACGGGCCGCCCCAGATGGCCGCTGCCCCCGCCCTGGCTGCGCTGCTGCTTCTCCCTCAACCCACATCTTTGACCTGACGGAAGCGTCTGTGGCAGCGAGCTGCCCGCGTGGGCACACCTCTCATCCCTGTGCTCGATTTTGTGCCTGAAATAAATACCAAAGCGGGTGGACTCTGTCATCTGGCCCCCCTTGCCAGCTGGCTGCCACCTCGGTCAGTCAATAGGAGGGACCGTGGGAGGTCAGGCCATTCCCGAGCCCTGTCTCGCTATGGCGTTGCCCGGTGGCCCCAGCTGCTGTCCTGGGGCAGGCAGGCGCCTGCTGGGAACCCCTACTCCCCAGAGCTCATCCCGCTCCAGGCGGCTTTCCCTGCCCCCTGGCTCCCCGCTGGCCCTCCGCCTTCCTTTATCCCTGCCTGCTTCTCCACGTCAATCGCTTTTTAAAGGCTCTTCATTCAAACTATCTGGGACAAATTCTAATTTATGATGGGACCCTTACTGAGAAACTGAGAAGAAAAATAATTGGGCCTGGTTCACAGATGATGCCACATGACGTTAAAACACCCACCAAGGCTGGACCTGGGCAGCGTTAGGGCTCCTGGGGAGCGGCCGGGAAGGCGGGCGGGAAGAGAATCCCCCTGTCGGACTGGGGGGCAGCACGTCCTACTGCTCACTTTTCCTAGGAGGAAAAATGACCAGAGTTATGAATTCACATTGTTTTTTGGGTAATTGATAATGGTTTGGCCAGACGTTCAAGGGTTTGGAAGAAATAAAACTGAGCACTGGTGACAAGGAATTCTGAGTGACAGTTTCTGTGTTCTGTGGGGATGTTGACAAAAGGCCCCACCGAGCAAGAGGCTCTTAGCGGACGGACAGGACAACTTGTTCTATGGTGTCAGCTGCTCATTCCCTAGCTGCCCCACGTTTGCTCAATAGGTTTATAAACAAAACAGGTGAGGTGCGGAGTGGTGGGCTGAATGGGGACCCCCAAATATCGGGCCTAGTTCCTGGAAACTGTAAGTACTTGAAAGGGAGATCTTCATAGATGTGACCAAGTTAAGGACCTTGAGATGAGGAGATAGTTTGTGGATTACCTGAGTGGACCCTAAATGCTACTATGGGTGTTGTTCAGGGACAGAGTGGCGCCACTCGGGACGCAGCAGTTGGAAGAGGCAGGGGGTGCCCCCCGCAGAGTCCTGGAGAGCGCCATGTTCTGCCCCACCAACACCTCTGTTTTGGACTTCTGGCCCCCAGAGAATCAATGCCCATTGTTTAATTTTGTGGTAATTTGTCACAGCAGCCACAGGAAAATACCACATAAATGGAGAGAGGTTGTCCGTGGGCTCACACAGTACAGCCTCCTCAGCATGGCTGATGCAGCGGGCACTGCCGCTGAGTGCCCAGCCTCCCCAGCAGAGTCCAGCTCAGACTGTGAGGTGGAGCCAGAGGCGGAATAGCCAGCGACCTGGTGGCGCCCAGCATGGAGAGGACGTCAGTGCATCCCGGCTAGCACAGCACTTATCCCACGATGACCCACTTGTAAGCTTACTGAGCGCGTCCCTTGGCACCACGGTATACCGGAACATTGCTCTGTGTCCCCAAACTCATTCTACAGTGAAAATGCCACGCAGGGTCTCACACCCAGGGGACCCAGTCGTCTTCCCATGCGTTGCTCAAGACAGAATAACTACTGTATCAAAGAAACCCAAACGAAGGAGCTTGAGATAATAAATGCGACGTAATCGATAGATAAATTTGAAAATCCTATTTCCATTTTCACAGCCCAGTAAGTCAGTAGGGCAGCGAGGAATGCTGAGTTCCTCCTAGATGTTCAGCCCAGGGTTCCCTCCCTCGGGGGTCTTCTGCTGCAGACAGAGGTTACAGACAGATTTCTCAGAAGCTTTCACTGAGGGAGGGGGCTGCTAAGGGCCCAAGCCTGGAGACGATGGCCATCCAGGTTAGCCCACACTCTACTGATGGGCTCTCATTTAAATTGTCCCACTTAAGAGCAAGGGAGCTGAGCCTCTGCTGTTGGCCATAGAAATGACAGGTAGGCTCTCAATGAAGGTGGCAGAGGGGAATTGGGGGTTTAACTGTCCCTACAGGATTTTCAAGCCCCCTTTTCTCAACACAACTTTTCACTCCTACAATCTACTAGTCTGGCATTTTCTGGGGCTAGTGGGAGGGCTGGCTGCCTCCCTCACTATAGCTGTCCCTGCATGTGACTCGGGGCAGTTCTCTTGACTCTGCCTCAGGATTCAATAATCAACCATCTCCCAGAAAAGTACTGACATCTTTACCTCCTGTGGCCTCTAGCTTTCTTCCCATTGTTGTGGATTTAGGCAATTTACTAATCTTTCACTGTCTTTTCAATAGAGCCTTAAGAAGTATAAAAATAAATAGGTGAGCTCATCCTACCATCTTGAGTCCGAAGACTCTTTCATGTCCCTTAAAAAAGAAAACATTCAGGGGATGCCTGTGGCTCAAAGGAGTGGGGCTCTGGCCCCATATGCCAGAGGTGGTGGGTTCAAACCCAGCCCCGGCCAAAAACCACAAAAGAAAAGAAAACATTCTTGGCTAGATGCAGTGGCGCACACCTATAATCCCAATGCTGGGGAGGGGGAGGCCAAAGTAGGGGAATTGTTTGAGGTCAAGGGTTCAAGACCAGCCTGGGCACCATAGCATGATAGCCGTCTACAAAAACCACGACAAAGGAAAGAAAATGTTCCTGAACCAATGGGAATTCAAATCTGACCTTTGATACAATCTTGAACAAGTTACTTAATATTTCTGGGTCTGTTTCTTTATATGTAAAGAGGGGACAATATCTAACTCAAATAGTTAATGTATGAGAATTAAATGAGAAAAATGCACACAAAGTATTTAGTATAGTGTCTTCATGGAACTGCTTAATAAATGTAAATTCCTTGAATTTTTCTTAGTATCTCCTTAAAAGTCATCCTCAGATTTAGTAAAATTGTTTTGTTTTTATTTTTTTTTAATTTATTTTGTGGCAGTAATGAAGAAGATTGAGAAGTTAGCAGGATTATTATTCTTTCCACAGTCAAGAATTTTCAAAAAGAAATTGAATTACAGTTCTATGCCATGAGAGATCCATAATCTGTTTTTATGTTCATCTTCAAAAGGGTTATAATTCCCCCCACCAAGACAGAAACTGTTCGTCAATATTACGTTATTTATGTCAATATCATAATGTTCTTGTTTTCTATTTACAGCTTAAATCCTACTTCTAAAATGGCTCTACTAAAGTTAGAAAATTGCAGAACTTTTCTTGAAAATTGACTGTATTAGCGTTTTAAGGTAACGTCATATACTGTGTACAGTAGTGACTTAGAAAGGATTCAGGGCATCTTTACTTACAGCATGTCTGGCTTATTATGACTCATCACAACTAGTTACAGTGACGCTCTGAATTTGTGGCCCCTTTACAAAATATTTATAATGAAATACAAATAATAAAATCTCCTTTGCAGAGGGAAACTCTTCAATTAAAGAGTTACTGGGACATTAATTGTACCTGTGCTGTCCTGGTATTACTGACTGTGAATTACTATGCTATAATTTGAATTCAGGCAAAAGAAAGTACTATAGGAAACAGTCTGCTTTCTTAATCAAGTACGGAAGCACTGCAAAGTTTATTTCATTGTGAAACAAATTTAAAGAACTTTTTATATTAGCTCTTATTGCTTTATGTTAGGAATTAATTTGGACTTGTTATAAAACAGTGGTGGAGTAGCTCTGGCTAGAATAGCAGGAGTGATAATGAGATTAAGGGCTCATGGTCAGGCACTACAACAATAATAGAAATTAATGACTTTAAATCCAGAGGGGCCTGCCATGGATCCCTGGATTAAAGAACACCACTAATACCATGCCCATTCCTGTACACATATGTAAATCCCTTATGCTTGAATGTGAGTGCTTCAAAAAATTTACTAATCATCTCAAAGAAGTTAAACTAAAAGAAAGTCTATTGCATTATTGATGCTGCTGCTGATACGTGACTTTTTGTCACATTTTAAAATTTCATTATAAATCATAATTATTAAAAAATAGAATTCATCTTTTTTAGAGCAGTTTTAGGTTCACAGCAAAATTGAGCAGAAAATACAGGTCCTAGATAGCCATGTCCCACCACACACCTTGTCTTCTCTACCACCCACATCCTGCACCAGAGCGGTACAGGTAGGTACAATGAGCCTACGTGGATTTTAATAAACCAAACATCACCCACAGTTTGTCGCTGCATTAGAATTAAGTACTAGGGTTGCACATCCGTATGGGTCTTGACAACTATGTGGCATGAGCCTCCCACTTTAGCACCATGTGGAATAGCTTAACTGCCTTAAAGACCCTCTGTGCTTTGCCTGTCCGTCCCACTTCCCCATCCTCAGCCTTTTGCTGTCTTCATAGTCACACCTTTTCTAGAATGTCATGCAGGTGGAATTATACAGTATGTGGTCTTTTCAAATTGGCTTTTATTTTGCTTGGTAATATGTACTGAAGGTTTCTCCATGTCTTTTCAGGTCTCACTGGCTCACTCCTTGCCACCACTGAACAATATTCTATCATTTGAATGTACTATAGATTACTTATCCATTCATGGATTGAAAGACATCTTGGTTGCTTTCAAGTTTTGGTAATTATGAATAAAGATGTTATAACTTTTTATAGGCTGGCATTTGTGTTAACTTTTTCAGTCCTTGGGTAAATATCAAGGACTGTAATTTGATGTAAGAATATTGCTTAGTTTTCTAAGACACTTCCAAACTGTCCCTCATAGCGGCCGTGTCATTCTGCATTCCCACCAATGATGAATTAGATGTCCTTTGGCTCCTTGTTCTGGTCAGCACTTGAAACCATCAGTGATGCTCCAGATTTTGGCCATTCTAATGGGTTTATAGCAGCATTTCATTGTTTTAATTGCATTTCCTCATGACTTATGATGTGGAACACCTGCTCATCTTTCTGTTTGCCATCTCTATCTCTCCTTTGGTGAGGTGCCTATTGAGGCTTTTGCATAATTTGCAGTTGGCTTATTCATGGACTTATTGGGGAGTTTTAAGACTTCTTTGTGTATTTTAGGTACAGTTCTTTATCAGATATGTTTTTTGCAAATACTTTCTCCTAGCCTGTGGCTTATCCTCTGATCCTCCTGGTAAATTATAGTTTTAGATTAAGTAATTTTTTTTTTTGAGACAAAGTCTCACTCTGTTGTGCAGGCTAGAGTGCCTTGGCATCATAGCTACCAGCAACCTCAATCTCATGAATCAAATGATCTTCTTGCCTCAGCCTCCCAAGTAGCTGAGACCACAGGCACTACTACGATGCCCAACTAGTTTTTCTATTTTTAGTAGAGATGGGGGTCTCACTCTTGCTCAGGCTGGTCTTGAACTCCTCTGAGTTTAAGCAGTCCACTGGCCTCAGCCTCCCAAAGTGCTAGGATTACACGTGAGCCACCAGGCTCGGCTAATTTATCATCTGGAGAGCAAGGGTGTCCAACCTGTGGTCCATGTGCTGCATGCTGATTTTGCAGGGACTTTTTTTGCTTATCTGTGGTGCCTGATATCACAAAAAAGTATGCACAGGCCTTTTTTTTTGCTAATCAGCTTTTGTGAATACAACCCTTATTCTTCCAATGTATGGAAAAGGAAAAAGAAAAAAGATTGAACACCCTTACTAGAGCATACAAAATGGACAGAATATATTCCAAAATTTTGCATCATGGCTTGCTAGAGATAAATTGTGATCATGTATTAAGTCATAACAAACTATTAGTAAGGCAATAGCACCTCTTCTTGGAATAATCAATCACAAACATCACTTATGCTTATTATGTTTTTCATTTAGACAATTAGTTTCATTTTGACATTGTTGAATGAATGATCATTTTTACCCCATCAGTGTGTTGTAGACAGGCCAAGGAGAGGGGAAGGAGAAATAACTATTTTTCTAGCGAGAAATTGAGATAGCTCATCTCATATTTCATTTTTGTCCATAAAATTCACGTCTGTTTTCCCACTTCTCTATTATAATTGAGTGGTCAGGGGTCAAGGTTATTGTTACTTTTTTACAAGTATCCATCCAAGTAGTTTTTACTAAAACCCATGAAAGAGTACATTATAGATGGCAAAATATTTTAAGCAGCAACTTTGTAATTATTTTAATTAAATTATTTCATTATAAAATAGTAGGTCCCTAAGCCAAGAAAACTGTCATTCATTCTACTTATGTGTAACAAAGATTGCTAATGTTCATTAATATCCACTTTCTCCTCCTCTTTCTGGACGCACATTTCCTGTGTTCCTTACAATGGCTGAGACTGATCAGGACCGTACATGTGGAAGTAACAGGCTCTAGTTCCAACCTGATTCATGAAGCCCCCTCCATGCGAATCTCCATCCTCTTTCCCCCTCTGGATGTTCATGGCTAAAAACGTTGGCTTGTATATGAGGATGGAGTCTGGTTCCCCGACTCATCCTTGGGAAGAAAGCTGCCCGCTATTCTGAACTGAACTGTGATTATAGCAATAAATAAACTTTTGTTGTGATAACTGCTGAGGTTTGGGGTTCACTGTTACGATAGTTATCTTATCCTAATAAAGTCAAAAGCCAAGTTACCTTGGAGAGAACAGAGAAGAAGAGGACACAAGGGGTAAAAAGGAAAGACAATCCCTGGTTGAAGTCCAGTTACAGTGTTAAGCCAGGCCGTGCTGAGTAAGGGAAATGATGACATTTTCTTTTTTCTTTTTTTTTTTTTTTTTCATTTCCAAGAAGTAATTTTAATACATTTCTATTTCTATTTGGCCATAAAGTTCTCCAGATCTAATCTCAGTTGGCAGTTACTGTTCTTTTTTTTTTTAAACTTGGAACGTGTCACTATGTCAGTGGCAGTTGTTATATGAATTCCTGCCAATTTTCACCATCCAACATTTTAGCATTGCCCCTTCCAAAATTATTTAAGTGTTTGGATTAAACATGAAAGTGAAGTGATGACATTTTTCAATTATTTAGGCAAAAATTTAGGTTACAGCATGAGGATTCACATCGGCCAGAAAGAAAGCAAGGGTCTGAAAGTGCCAGTGTCCTTTTTTGGCAAATGTGAATTTTCATTGTATGAAGATATAGAACCACCCGAAGTGATTAAAATGTACGAAACAATCACATCCAAACTTATAAAAAGTATTCAACGTTAAATCAGAGGATGATTTCCACGATATCGATGAGAATGCATGGCTGTGTATGGACCCTGTATGCCCATTGTATCACCAACCGCCACTCTCCCAGCCGTTACTTTGATTTGCTCTTATAAGGATGAGGTTTGTGCTTTGATTTTCTCACCTGCAAACTAGGACCTGCAGAGGACTGATAATGTGTGGCCATTTGGCCTGAAGAGAGAACAGGGGCCCAACAGGGAGCATTCGCTGGGTTGCGCCACACCTCCTGCCCCGCCTGTTCACTGACCCCCCCTCCACCTGTTTTCTATGTTCGGGAATTTCTTTAGGTGGACAGGGCATGGTTTTGCAGATTAGCGGCTAGTTTAGGAACAGTGAGATCTCAGGATCCTCAAAAGCATGTGTCAATATTTAATTATCATTTCCCTGTTGTTGTTGCTAAGTGATTACAGAACATGGGTTGTGGGGTCAGCTATTTGAAGCAGAAGTCCTGGCTCTGACATCAGTGGGTGACATAAACCGGCCACATCACTCAACCACACCTTAGTTCTGAAGGTTAACATGAGGATTCGGTGAGATATTCCTTCAAAAGAAATACAGCCAAGGACCTGGCATATATTAGATGTTCAATAAATAGGATTATTATCATAGAGTTTCCATAATATATTGCCACAATACTAATACTTATTATTACTGTCATATAATAACATTACATAATATATTGACTTTCAACTTGTCTCATTCTGATTTATATTTACCAGTAATCTTGGGAAGCAGAGGAATAAGGATAGGGATCACCTTTGTTATCCATTGGACTAGGAGATTATTGGGGACGGCAGCCTCGGGGATGATTGTTGAGTATATTACATGCAACTAGAAGAAAGGTCTTCTTAATCTTCCTAAGGAAATATAGAAAGCAGGTCACCCTGACCTAATGGGACTCCTGACCATTGTGGGTGTGGAATAGCAACTGTTTTCTAGTAAAAGGAAAGAGCCAAGGGCAGCATGAGAGGGAGTTAAAAAAAAAAAAAAAAAAGCAGATATGTAGGTCATTTAATATTTTTCCTGTAGATCTACTAAATATCCAGTATAAATTAATACGTTGCTTTAACCTTGGTCTATAAATTTTTCTTATATACATAGTTATTGCCTGCTTTTTTTTTTTTTTGTAGAGACAAAGAGTCTCACTTTATCATCCTCAGTAGAATGCGTGGCGTCACACAGCTCACAACCTCCAGCTCCTGGGCTCAGGCGATTCTCTTGCCCCAGCTTCCTGAGTAGCTGGGACTACAGGCGCCCCCCACAATGCCCGGCTAGTTTTTTGTTGCAATTTGGCAGGGTCCAGGCTTGAACCCACCACCCTCAGTATATGGGGCCGGCGCCCTACCCACTGAGCCACAGGCACCGCCCCATTGTCTGCTTCTTCAGATCTCTGGACATGGCTAGGGAACTGCATTCCCACCTGAAATTAATCTCTCAAAGGATTATTTTTGAACAGAGTAACTGTGACCCAAGAATTTTGTATCCTGCAAAGCTAAGCTTCATAAATGAAGGATAAATAAAGTCTTTCCTAGATAAGCAAATACTAAAAGAATTTTTCACCACTTAAGAAATCCTTAAAAATGCTTTATATAATGAACAGAACAATTGATACCCACCAGTGTTGGAAAACTGCAAGTTAAAACTCACAGCTCCTATAAAATAGTAACACAAGGGAAAAAGTCCAAACCAACTAGATAGGAATCAGCATGATGACTTTATAGTATCTCACGGATCAATATTGCCGTTGAGTGCAAACGGTCTAAACTCCCCACTTGAAAGATACAGGATGGTAGAATGGATTAAAAAACATACCCTAATTACGTTCTATCTTTGAGTAACCCATTTAACTTGTAAAACCTTATAGACTCAAGATAAAGGGATGGGAAAAATAACTCCATTATTATGCAAGGGAAAACAAAGTGAGCAGAACTAGCTATTCTTATATCAGAAAAAAAAAAAAAAGACTTTAAAACAAGAACATTAAGAAAGACCAAAAGGGTCATTGTATGGTGATAAATGGATTGACGTAACAAGAAGGCATAACAATCCTAAATATACATGCAACCAGCACAGGAGCTCCAAAAGTTTATAAAACAAATTCTACTCGACTTGAGGAAAGACATGAACGGCAACATCATACTCCTGGGGACTCCAGTACCCACGACAGAACCGACGGTCATCCAGGCAAGATCACGAGAAGTCAACAAACAATGCTGGACTTAGAGTCCAGAGCACATGGACCTAACAGACAGTTTCAGAACAGGCTACAAAAAACCCACACAATGTACGTTTCTCTCATGGAACATTGTCCAAGATAGATTATATATTAAGCTACTAAACAAGTCTCAGCAAAGTTTAAAAACTGAAATCATACTGTGTGTCACCCCAGACCATAGGAGAATAAAAGTAGAAATTAATTTCCACAGGCACTCTCAAAACTGTACAAACACATGGAAACTAAACACGTTGCTGATGAACAATGTTTGTATCAATGACAAAAATCAAAAGATTTTTTCAAATTGAACTACAAATGTGACACTTGTTACCAAAGCTCTGAGACCCGGGAAGACTCAGAAGGTGTTTCGTAGCCCTAGTGCCTACATCAAAGAGCCAGAAAGGTCACAAACTAACAACCCAAGGTCTCACTTCAAGGAGACAGAAAAAGAAACAGCCAAACCCAAAGCCAACAGAAGGGAAGAAATAGCAGAGATCACAGCAGAAGTAAATGAAACTGAAATTAGAAAAATACGAATGATCAACAAAATTAAAAGTTGGTTCTTTGGAAAGGTCAGCAGAGTTCGTAGAACGTTAGATGCATTAACCAGAATAGAGCGGAAAGGAGTCAAATAAACTCAGTCAGAGGTGAGAAGGGTAATTACAGCTAAGACCAAAATTACAAAATATGATTTAAGGTGCTGTGAAGGCCTCTATGCACACAGACTAGAAGATCCAGAGCAAATGAATACATTTGTGGAATCACACAACCTCCCAAGCTTGAATCAAGAAGAAACAGAAATCCTGACCAGATCGATAATGGGTAATGACATTGAAACAATACAAAAAAGTCTCCCAACAACAACAAAAGAATATCCAGGACGAGATGGATTCACAGCTTAATTCTACCAGATCCACAAAGAACTGACACTGTGGGCACTCAAACTTTTTCACAACATGGAGAAGGAAGGAATCCTCCCTAACTCATTCTATGAAACCTGTATTACCAAAACACCAAAGCCAGGAAAGTACTCAACAAAAAAGAAAATTACAGACCAATATCTCTCTGAACACAGATGAAAAATCTTCAACAAAATACTAGCAAACTGAATCTAACAACATGTCAAAAAAATAATCTACCACAATTGAAGGGGTTTCATCCCTGGTATGGAAGGATGGTTCAACATACAGAAAGCAATAAATGTGATTCGACACATAAACAGAATTCAAAATAAACTCTTGTGCTCAGGGCTGGGTACTGTACCTCAGTGTTTAGAATGCTGGCCCAATGCTGGAAGGGCAGCAGGTTTGAACCTTGCCTTGGCCTACTTAACAAAAAAAAAAAATATATAGATAAATATACAGATCTATAAAAAAAAATACAGCCATGTGATCATCTCAGATGCAGAAATAGCATTTAATAAAATCAATCATCCCTTTAGCAAAGGAGGAACATATCTCAAAATATTAAAAGCCCTATATGACAACTCAAAGCCAAAATTAGGGTGAATGAGGAAAAGTTGAAAGCTTTCCCCTTAAGATCTGGAACCAGACAAGGAGGGCCACTGTCACCACTTCTATTCAACATGGTAGTGGAAGTTCTAGCCAGGGTAATCAGGCAAGAGGAAGAAATAAAGGAAATTGGAAAGGAGGAGGTCAATTGCTGACAATATAATCTTAGGTCTAGAAACTGTAAAGACTCCCGAGAAGGACTTCTAGAATTGATACATGAATTCAGTAAAGTTTTTACAGGCTACAAAATTAATGTGTACAAATCAATAGCATTTCTGTACAAAAAGAAAAGCAGTCAAGCTGAAAGTCAAATCAAAGGCTTATTAATACCATTTACAATCAGTTCAAAAATAAAATACCTAGAAATGTATAGGCAGTTCCCAAGTTACGTTTGTAACTGACTCACACTTCCAAACAGAGGTTAATACAGGTAATAGCAACTAAAGAACAAACCTACAGAACCTATCTCATTTGTAACCCAGGGACTGCTTGTACTTAACCAAGGAGATAAAAGATCTCTATAAGGCAAAGAATTTATAACTAAGACCCAAGAGGCAAATACACGTATCGCAACAGCAAAAATAAATAAATAGGACTTAATTAAACTAAAAAGTTTCTTCACAGCAAAGGAAATCAAAACAGTAAATACACAACCTCCAGAACAGAGGAAAATATTTGCAAACCATACATCTGATGAAGGATTAATATCTAGAATTGCAAAGAACTCAAAAACATCAGCAAGAAAAAGTTAAGTAATCCCATCAGAAAGTGGGCAAAAGAAATAAACAAATTTTTCTCTAAAGAGAAATGAAATAGTGTCTTTTGCAGTAACTTGGACAGAACTGGAGATCATGGTCCTAAGTGTGCGTATCTCAAGAATGAGAAAACGAATTACATGTTCTCACTTGTAACTGGGAGCTGGATGATGGGTACGTGTGGTCCTAAGGTATGTTACGGACACTGAGCTAAGGAGGAGGAAGGGGCAAGGGGGTGAGGAATAAACCCACCCATTTAGTGCAGTGGTGAGTACGGCAAAAGCGCTGAACTGAGCTTATTAACAATTATTTCCTGTGACAAAAAACACTTATAGCCCTCTCTACTGAAATTTAAAAAGACTTATTTTGAACAGCTTCAATGATGATTAAAATTACAACAATTATGCAACATTCATCCTTTCCTATTCATATTTTAAGTCAGAGGGTTCCTAATTGTAACCACAATTTATGTAAACATTTGGTGGTATAATTTTGGAACAAGAAATTTCCTTGCCTAGAAAAAGGGTGCTTTTGCCAGAACCTAGATAATATAAAAACAGCCTTGCCTGTCATTTTAATACTAAATATGCTTCACACTCTCAGATTACTCTTGAATGTTTTCATCCAACAAGTACTTAATGAATTCCTTATAAGTGCCAGCTATTGTGTAAGGAAGATTATGATCTATATCCCAAACTTTTGAAGAAGCCATTGACACATTGGAAGATTAGCAAAGAAAACATTAATTATATTATAAAGGTGCTGAAATTGAAGTCCAGACAAAGATGAGAAAAAGAACCACTTCATAAAACCTTGCTCTCATTTGTAAATAGCTTGTATGACTCTATGTATGTAAACAGCTTGTATGAATCTATGTACCTTTATATAGATTCTCTCTCTCCCCCCGTCTCAGGAAATCATGCACAGATTCTCATTTAACATTTCTAGCAGCCAACACAGCCTTAGACGTGACGCCATACTGGAAACTACTGACATAAGTTAATGGAACATAATAGTTCCCTATAAACTGATTGAATAATGGAACATACTACTTCCCTATAAACTGATGGAAGAAATTCACTGACTTAAACATGAGTATATAGAAACACGAATCTGAGAAGACAGTTAATTTGAAAACCACCTTATTTTGAATATGTATGGTAAAAATGAGGAGAACACAAACTAGGAATAATTTTGCCAAGCTCTTACAGCAACCAGATCCTGAGCTAGAATCCAAGTTTCCTCTTCCATAGTCTGTACTGCATTTTTTAACAACTAGAAGCCGTGTGTGTGTGTGTGTGTGTGTGTGTATTTGTCAAACAGAGATATAACAGGCTGGGTGTAGTGGTTCACACTTGTAATTCCAGCACTTTGGATGGCTAAGGCAAAAAGATCCCTTGGAGCCAGGAGTTTGAGACCCCCCTGGGCAAGGAAGTGAGACTCTGTCTCTATAAGAAAAAGAAAAAAATTAGCCAGGTATGGTAGTCCAGGTCTGTGGCATCTCAGTTACTTGAGAGACTTAACTAAGGACACTTGAGTCCAGGAGTTCGGGGTTCCAGCAAGCTATGATAGGGCCACTGTATTCCAGCCTGGGTGACAAAGTGAAGCTTTGTTTTAATAAATACATATGGATAGGTAGGTAGGTAGATAAACAGATACATAGATAAAATAATAAGCTCAAAGAAGTATGTAATTGGCTATTTGTCAGCTTGTTTCATATCTACTAGAAAGAAGGGTATGGTAATATTAGGACACAGTATAATTTAAAAGAACATTTAAAATAAGTACAGTGAACTTATTACTATTAGCTACAAGTTTTTAGAGTTAATGTTGCAAAAATAAGATTGCCGAGAGAGTGCACCAAATTTTAATCCATTACTATGTAGTTGTGGTAAAAATGGTCAAATGCCAAACATTACTAGAAGAGTGTATGTTATAAATGCCTGTTAACATTAAGGAAAATTTTAAATATGTTAAAAATAAGAGCTAGTTGAGACTAAGCTCTACCAAGACATGTTGTAATTACTAATTTATGCAACAGTAACAGGATGTTTGTTGTCCCTAAAGATGACACCTTGCTAAGCAAGTTTGGATTCATTGTTACTAGTTTAAATTGATGCCATGTGAATTTTCCTCAGGCACATTGCAATATTACACAATGTACCTTACAGCTGTAGAGGTAGTCTCCCAGTTATTGCTGGAACACGTTCCAAAATTTGTTGAACACTTATTTGTTTGGCCTTCCAGCTGTAACAATGCTATACATAGGCCTTAAACCTCAGGCTTACCCACAGGGCCCATTAAATTTAACATTGACCTGAACTAAGCATTTGTACTTGAAACCCAGCCATCAAGTAAAATCAACAGTGTTTTTCAAGAAAAGCCTTTTAGAGTTCGAACTTGAAGTGTTGATTTCACCACCACAATGGAAGCAAGAACACACTCAACTTCAAGCCATTGCTAGGAGAGCTAGAAGTTTGGAGCAGAAGCACTAAAGATAAGAATAGGGGATGGTGAAGCAGGACAGAACCAGGCCAGTCTCCCCGCTGGGTTATAGCCTCTCCTTGGACTTGGTGCACTGGCCATTCCTAGCAGATTGAAGGGCCAGTCTCCCCACTGGGTTATAGCCTCTCCTGGGACTTGGTGCACTGGCCATTCCTAGCAGATTGAAGGTGTGCTCATGTAATTCCTCAGATAATGTCTTTTTTTCCTCTACTAATCCCATCTTTATTTAAATTTTTGATGTTTTGTTCACCATGGAATTTTTGAATTAAATTTTAGTTTTTAAAAACATTGATTACATCATAATATTCATCTTGATTACTGATATTTGTTGGTGTCTTCTTAAATCCTGTGCCTAGAGCAAAGGCCTCACTCCCCTCACAACTGCCTCTCCCAGTTACGAAAACAATCCTTGTCAAACACCGGCACTTTGGCCATTTTCTGAACCCATCCTGATGGTGGGGAGGGCACAGGAGGCCCGCACCTCTCATCTGAACTCAGCTCGGTGGAGAGAGGCAGAGATAGGGCAGGACAGGGGCCTCTTCATGGAATTATGGCCTCCAAAACACCAGATTTGGGGTAGAATCAGAACGGGTCCTTCTTGAAGAAAGAAAGCGATTCATGTCCTTCATGAGGGAGGAAAAGAGGAGGGGCACAGAGAGGAAAGAGCCGGGAACTTGAGATCATCTCTCTCTGAGGTCCGGATAATTTGTACTGCGGCAGGCTAAACTGGCATTTCCAGGCTCCCATTATGAGGTGTGGCCCTGCAGATAAACCACAAGGGGCTAGCCTGACCCGGTTTTCATTTCTGGTTGGTTTTGCCTGTGGATTAGACACTAGTTTAACCAAGAGGCAGTGATGAAAGCAGGAGAACTATGATGTAAAAATTAGTTACTTATGTTTACAAATAAAGTATCTCTGAAAAAAAAATATTTACATCGAAATGATGTGGCTCTTATAGAATAACAATTTACTTTAGAAATAAAAAAAAAATCTGAAAATGTATTCCCTACCACTTTTGATGATCAAAAAAATTCCTTCTCTAAACTTCTCCATTCTTACAAAACCAAACATTTTGCTAGGCCCCACCCAATCCTTCATTTCGGTGTCTGACTCATCAACAACCTAATTATTTGGTTTTAATAGCACGACCTATGTGCTAATGGAAAAACAAGTAGGAGAGTTTTATTGCCATCAGTTGTAAATGGGAAAAACAATTCTGAAAGTGAGTCAAAGAATCAAAATCAGGTGATATAGCCATGTCTCACAGCACACAAAGAAATGGTGTAAAAATGGAAGATGAATTGCATCACGTCTCCTTTGGAAGCAAACATTTTTAAGGCAGCAAAGGTCCCTGCACCTTCTCCGAGTCATTCCTAAAATCTCATTGTTCCTTGAACGTACTTAATTAACCCTGCTGGAAATCACTCAGACTGTGTTCTGGTTGAGAGCACTTAGCTTGTTTCTACTGGACTCCACCCAAAAGACAAATAAAATTGTCATGACTATTTGTAATAATTATGCTAGGCCTGTAGCAAAATTATCTTACCACTACCAGATTTCCTAAAGCCTAGCTACTCCTCTCATGAAAATATCAGGGATCCTACTTGAATATTTCTATCACAGAGTCTCAGCCCATGTTCCTCATTCCCGGAAAGGGTAGGGGGAAGAGTTGAGATCTACATACCACCTCTGCTGAATGGCTCATAGCCCTCCAAAATTTAAAAGAGGAGATGTGTGTATCTTTTTCAGTCATAAGATGGGAATTTTAAATGGCTGGGTGTGGTGGCTCACACCTGTAATCCCAGCACTTTGGGAAACCCAGGCGGGAGGACCCCTTGAGCCCAGGAGTTTAAGGCTGCAGTGAGCTGTGAATGGGCCATGGCACTCCAGCCTGAGAAACAGAGTGTGAGACAATAAAATGACACTAAACAACAAAATGGTAATACTACAGAAAACACACAGACACCCAAACCCACACACAGGAATTGCAACAGAATTACTTTCGGAGAAGGTAGTTTTACACGGCTGCCACAGTCCTATATGTGTGTGTGCGTGTGTGTAATGGACAACTGTTTTCTCTTCCTCAGAGCTTAGGAACCTAAAGCAAGAAAACTGTAATTCTGTGCAACAAATATTTGAGCCAGAATTCACACAGTGCTGTTGATAATAGTGACTTTAGAAGCCAGAGTAAGGAAGAAGGGAGGAGGTAAAGTTCAAATCAACCACATCCAATTGAGAGAATCACCTGAGATCGTCCTTTGCCTAGGTGCCTAGTCCAATGTGGAACTTAAATTTTGCTTACAAGACTTGTTTATCGTCTTGGTTTGTATGTAACAGAAAGTATAAAATTTTATTCCCTGGGAACAGTATAGAATTATACCTCCTGTGACCTCCGTCCTTTCCTGCCCCCCTCCACTTTTCCCCTTCCCTGGCCCTGGCTCCCTGACCTTCAAACACTATCCATCCCTGGCTCCCTAACCTTCAAACACTATCCATCCACTACTTGTTAAAGTGAGCATTAGCCCAGTTAGTGGAAAACCAATCCAGGGAGGCATGATAAGCAGCTGAGTTGTAGAGAGAAAGAGGTTTGAGCAGTGGTGCTCAAACTTTACCTTGTCTGAGAGTCACCTGGAGAGATTGGCAAACACAGATGATGGGCCCCACCCTCAGAGATTCCGAGTCAGTGGAACCCATGAATTTGCATTTCTGACAAGTTTCCAAGTGATGCTGATACTAATCAGCAACCCACCCTATGAGTAGTCATGGATTAGAGAGTCACCCTCACGCCCCAGGGACTTTAATGTAGCTTACACAGATTTGGCCATTTCTGCTTTTACATCTCCTGCCATCATTTCATGATGACCTTTCAAGTCTTCTAGAAGACTCAGTTAGGATTTAGACAAGGATCAGGTATCTAGTGGGGAGTGCAGAGTGGGACTGAGGATGTTACTCAAAAAGAGTCACCAGGGCAGCATCTGTAGCTCAGTGAGTAGGGTACTGGCCACATATACCAGGGCTGGCGGGTTCAAACAACAATGACAACTGCAACAAAAAATAGCTGGGCGTTGTGGCAGGCACCTGTTGTCCCAGCTACTTGGGAGGCTGAGGCAAGAGAATCGCTTAAGCCCAAGAGTTTGAGGTTGCTGTAAGCTGTGATGCTACGACACTCCACCAAGGGCAACACAGTGAGACTCTGTTTCAAAAAAAAAAAAAAGTCACTGGAGCAGGTTGAGTCTGCTCAAGTGTCTGGTGTGAAAGAGTTGAAGGAATGCTGATTTAATTATTATGGTTTTAAAGTGTTTAATCTCATGTAGTGCAAGTTCTATTTATTAACTCTTTAAAACATATATAGACTCACTTTGACATTTACCATATTCTTGTAAATTGAAGCATTCAGAATTTTTCATTATATCCATTTTCTGAACAAGATGCAATTGTAGGTCAATTTCTATTTTGCTCCAAAATCAATTTGAGTAATTTTAGACCTCTAGAATGGGTGACTTTCTATTGTTGTAAAGTGTTTTGTTATTAATTTCTGACTTTACATATTATGATCTGAGAATGAATAGTCTAAGCAATTCCTATGCATTGGAGTTTTCTGTAAAATCTCCATAATGCTTCAAAATTATGCATTTTCTCTAGAGTACAAATTAAATATTTATCAATCAGATCTTTAATTACATTATTCAAAAAATTTTGAGTCTTTATCACATATTTATTACCTCTTGATTCTGTTTAACATTTGTACTTGTTAAATTTTATTTTATCTCCTGTAGGTTTTGTTTCCTCTATGTTTCTTTTTCTTTTCCTTTCTTGATTTTTCTGTTCTCATTGAAAATGTTTAAGCAGTATATAAATTCTCAAGTGTCTCATATGGAAATGCATTTACTTAGATTTGGTATTTTGATCCTATCTAAAAGCCTTTGCTTTTTAAATAAAAGATCTTAATTCATTTATATTTATTATCAATTTTAAAAAACATCTAAACTGATGTTTGTTGCTTATTTTTATAATACTGTTGTTTTATGCTATTTTTATTTCCCCTGATCTTTTCAGTATTATTTTTTGTCTCAAAAGGATAATATTTTCAAAGGTGTGCTTCATATTTTTATGAGTAGTTTCAATTAAAAAAAATCTACTTATTGCTATTTTTCTAAAGGTTTTTTTTCACTTCAAGTATAACACATAGCTAATCAGTCCTCTAGTTAAATGCAAACAGTGTAACCTAATCATTTCTACTCTTATATCAATCTGAAATTTAAAAAACATCCAGAACTTTAGGTTTAGCCTGCATTCACTCTATCAGAGCGTTTACCATCACCCGTTACTTTCCAGTGTCGGTCACCACAATCTTGGATTTTAGATCCAGGTGATTGTTGGTAAAGTATCATGTGTGGGAAATGACTCTTCATTGTTTCCCACTAAAATAAACATCTGGTTATTCCAACAATATTTGTTGTAAAGACATTTTTAACAATTTTCCATTTAATGATTTTGGCACCTATAACAAAAAATAATTGTATATATACATGTGAATTTATTACTAGACTATTTTATTCTATTGGTCTAAATGTTTATCAATACAACAATCAATACCACACTGTGTTGATTATTGTATCTTCATATTAAGTTTTAAAATCGGATAATATAAATCTTTACCTTTTTCTTTATCAAAATTCTTTTGGCTAGTCTAAGTCCTTTAATTTTTTTCCATATAAACAAATTTTAGATTTATCTTGTTACTACAAATAATCCTGCTAGGGTTTTAACTGAGAGTGTGTTAAATGTATAGATCAAACTTAAGAGAATGTCAATTTATATCTGAACATACTGAATCTTCAGATACAGAGATATTCTATATCTCTTTGTACAAATGAGATTTTTAATTCTTCAAGTATCAAATCAAATTTTCCTGATTCCAGGAACAGATTTCACAAATACAATTTTGTCTCAAATTTATATTTGGACTGGGTAGGGTGGCACATGCCTGTAATCCTAGCAGTTTGGTAGGTCAAAGCAAGAGGACTGCTTGACACCAGGAGTTTGAGACCAGCCTGACAACATAGTGAGACCCCCATCTCCACAATAAAACGTAAAAATCAAATGGGTGTGGCAGCACATACCCAGCTACTTGGGAGGCTGAGGCAGGAGGATCACTTGAGCCCATGAGTTTGAGGCTGAGGTGAGCTGTGATGATACCACTGCTCTCTAGCCAATATGACAGAGTGAGTGAAACCCTGTCTCAAAAAATAAAAGTGACAAAGTTTGTCCCAAATACAAATTTGCCTCCATTTAATGTCACTCTAATTTCACAAAGACAATTTTATCACAATTCATTTTCAACTTTAAAAATTCAGTAATTTTCTAAAATTGACTTTTTTCTTTGAGCAAATTTATTTAGAATAAAAGAGATTTCAAGATATTATTTAAAGCTATTCTACTAAGGAATCTGGCAGTATTTCTCTGTCCATTTGGAACAAAGCTCCACTATGCTGGGTTTCTGCTGGTTATAGCCATGTGCTCTGGGGCAGGAAGGGGGAGAGTCCTCCCAGGTACTGGATTTTTGTTTGTTGTATTTATCTGCTCCAGGAGGAAGCCTACCAGAACATTTTTTTTTTTTTTTACTTTTTTGCTGCGTGTCTTTACATCCTTGAATCCCACGGGGTAAGTGAAGTGCTCTAGAGTCCCTATCACTTCAGTTTGATGCACTTTGTCCTTGAATAAGAGGGAGCTTGAGTCGGCACTTTATATCCCCCATAGTTTTGTGTCATCTGCATTGTAATAGACATTCTGTCTTCTCTCTAATATTGCTGATCCAAATTTGCTTTTTATTACTGACAGCTGAAATGCATAATATACGTACCTTCACACACACACTCTCAATACAGGACCAGGCCCTACAATCCTGGGGATTCTGTTAAATTCTACATGTATATCATACAAATTCCATCAAAATAAGGTCTGTGAAAATGATATATAGTGTGTTTTCTGTATTAGCAACATTTTCTGAACATGAATGAACTTCCATTTTAATTAGCACTTGATATGAATTGAATCTTTGGCTTATAATATTTATATAAAAATTTTATACTTCTGAAAATTAAATTTCCTCTGGCTTGCTTTTGGCTCCATATGAATCTTGTATCTCTTACTACCCACATATATTTGGGGTGCCACGTCCAGTAAGTGGCATTTCAAAGCATCCTGTAACCCTCAGCTCTGCAGTGTCAGGGGCTTCAGTCCTGACACCAAGTGAGCCAGCACATCTTTCCCAGCAGAGCTGGTAACAATTATACCTTAAATCAATTTACCCTTAGCCAGGGCCCTGAATTAATGGTGGCTTCTTCAACACTACTCTCCGAGAAAAGGAGGGGAGTAGAAAGTGGAAAGAGACAGCGCACTTAACCTACTATAGTTAAAACTTGTCACAAGTTTTACAACAATATCTCACCACAGGCCCACATCCCTCAGGTTCCTCCCAAGGCTGTGATAAACTCATGAGACTCAAGTTTCATCAGCCACATAATTAATCTGCCTCCACATTCAATAAACAATTTGTTGAATAAATGAATGAATGAATGGATAAAAGAACTTACCTTGCAGAATGAGGTCAAACGTGTGGACTGTGCAACATTAGCAATGGAAGGATTTTGGGCAAAGTCCTGGGACTCCCTCCTTGCGGACATAAATGATACTTGTTTTTAATCAATGCCACTTCACTTAGAAATAATAAATTTCCTCTTACCTGACTGAAGTAATTGGGATTGTTATTTTTCTTTTTTAGGAAGCCAATAAAGAGGGAAAAAGGAAACCCAGCCTGTTTGGTGTGATGGAGAATAAATGTGTCAAATACTAAGACTAAGATCTGCCCCTTAGCAAAGTGATTTTCTTTCTTTCTTTCTTTTTTATTGTTTCAGGTTAATTTGGGGGTACAAAGAATTAGGTTACAACGTTGGCATTTGTTAGGAGAGTCCCTCTAATAACTGTGTCCCGGCTCCAGAAGGTGTGCCTACACCCTAACATCGTGCCCATTAATTTCCCACCGCTGCGCACTGGCATGCTGCTGTCAGGAGAGGATGTCAGGGGTGCCAAGAGCATTTTTAAAGATCGTTAATTAAATCACTTTTGAAAGAAGTTAAAAGCACCACAAGTATATTCTTTTCTTCACTCTTTTTTTTTTTTTGATCACCATAATTTAAGTGTTCCGCAGAAGTTTAACCACAGATTGAAGCGAGCTGTGAGATGAAGGCTGAGAGGCGCGTCTTAGCGGATGGACCTGAAGGGACCCCTGGAGAGACCGACAGCAGATGCGCGCACTTAGTAAAACTGGGACCCAGAAGCTCAGGCCTGCCGGCGGCGTGCCTGGCCGCAGAGTCCGCTCCATCTGCACCGCCGGCTGCCCGGCCGTCCTCCCCCTCCACTGTGCGCGACTAAGCCGCCGAGGCCTCGTCCTCCCGTCCCCTTCTCTTCCCGTGTGTTCAGGGTACTCAGGCCGGCTCAGCGGCTGCGCCACCGCCCTGGTCCCCGTGACGGGTCCACAGACGCGAGCGAAGATGGAGCCGGCCGGGCAGAGGCAGCCCTGTCACTTTCAGGCACTCCCAGGAGAGAGGCGCGTCCGCGAGGAACGGAAAGCGGCCCTGACAGACGCTGTTGCCCCAGCGCAAGGCTGGCACACGGGGCCGTCGTGGAGAAACGGCCTGCTCGGCCCTTGTCTGGCTATGACGGGACCCCACAGGCTGGGTAACTTCTGAAGCCACGTGGGCTTACCCGAAGGGCAGAGGCCCCGAGGGCACCGGCATCTGGGAGCTCCTCCTGCTGCGCCACCCGCTGTGGAAGGTAGGGGGCGCAAGAGAGTCTGGGAGCAGGTGGGCGGCAGAGGGCCGCCTTCTTCCGCATTACCCTTCTCAGGGCGAGGAACTCTTTCCCACTACAGTGGCATTGATGCACTGCTGCGTCTGCACCTCTTCTCGGTCCCACCTCTCAGTACCATCATGATGGCATCTCAAGAAATTATGTTGGCCCGGCCCCCTGTAGAGGAGGACATAGGGAGACTCTGTCTCAAAAAAACGAATTATCTTGAAACTGCCTGCTGTGAAGGAAACAGAAGTCCCCACAGATAAGCCACCTGGAACTCCTTGAACAGCTTTACACTTCATTCCTTTCCCTCTCAGCCCCCTCACCTCTTTGCCTGTTGCCAACACATTGCCTTCTCTCTGCTGCCTCTTCTTAGGACCCTCTGGGACCCTCCATGCCCTTCTCCAAAGCAAAGACACAAATGCTTTTCTTCCTGCAGGAGTATTTTGCTAGTGGACTTTCTATAAACTATAAGAAAGAGGGTTAAATACTAACACATATTAGGTTAGCTCCCACGAGGCAACAACTTCTCATCTTCCCCGGCACCTGACGGGACATGGCTGGCTGCGCCCGCCTCCTCCTGGCTTCCTTTCCAGATGGTTCTTCTTCCCTTGATCTCATAGCCTTCCATCTCCAGGGTGGGGCACAGGTCTTGTCATTATCCCTTCTTCCTCAGTAAGCACCAGGTCACTTTGCAAATGACTGGACGCACTGCCTTGGACCCCCAGATCTATGTGGTCCCCCAGAGTTCACTTCCAAAAGGGGCCCGCCCTGGGGGAAGGCTGCTATCTAAGTCCACTTGCTATGCCAAGGAAGAGTCTGGTTAAACACACTGGCCTGCATATGGAAAACACCTTCCTTTCCAGGCAGAGAAAACACCACTGTGCTTCCCTGGAGACTGAGATTGTGGACCCCCATGCACCTGTCTTTCTGAATCTCTCAGATGACAGCCGCTGTGGGGAGGGGATGAGCCTGGGTTGCGCTCACTCCAGGTCGGCCCCTCTGTTATTTTGGCCTCTTCTTTCCTTGCTAGGCAGCATAAATTAAAAAGCTTTGTTTTTGGTTTCTCTTTCTGGTTATGAGTTTCTTTACAAGTTTTTTTCTCGCCTTTTTTCTTCTCTCCTTTGACCTGACTCCAGGTTGTGCTGACTACAAAGCGAGTCCTACGCACCCAGCAGCCTATTTATAAGACTTGTATCTGTGCATTGTAAGAATGTTTTTATTAGCATAACTACTGTCCTCAAAGATATTTAACTACCTGAGCCCTCATAGTAAAGCAGCACAAGAACAGAGAAGCAAGAATCCAATGTGCTCAAATCTAATATGAAGGCGGTAGATAAGCTAATACATGGTGGGGGGCAGGGGAATGCCTGAGGGGGAGAGGGAGGAAGAAGGGGGCTGGGAGGGGTGTCATGGTCTGTGACACACCCCTTGGGGGAGGGACACAATTATAAGAGGGAATTTACCTAACAAACACAGTCAGTGTAACCTAATTCTTTGTACCCTCAATCAATCCCAAACAATAATAAAAAAAAAGATGATTAATCATTTATTTGTGTGACTAATGTGCACAGCAATGTTTGCAGAGAAAAGGTGAATCCACAAGGGAATTTAAATAACCCCACTGCTACTTTCAGTGGGGAAAGAAATGTTGGTTTCCAGTGTTAATTGTTGGATTAAAAAATGATAGTAGCTCTTTTGTACATAGATATTTTTTCTCTGTATGAAGAAAATACTGGTTTATCCTGAAATGACTCTGACAATACACTTCTGCATTGGAAACTATAGAGTTATGGGTCTACCTTGGAAAATGTGTATTAAAGAACTACTATCAATAAAGATAGATCAACCAGTTGCGCTGCATGATTTTATACAAACTATGAGAACCACCACCACAACAGTAGAACCTCAATGAGACAGTTGGGGCATTTGCATGCCAGTTATTTGTAATACAAGGAGTAACTGTTGATTTTGTGTGTGATAATGTTACTACAATCAGAACTGCCAAAGACACATATAGAAATATCCATGGGTAAAATGACATGGTGTCTAGTAGGTGCTTTGCAATAATGTAAAGGGTGTGTGAGAAAGTGAACGGAAGTGCAGACACACAAAACTGACAAAGAGTTGATAACGGTTCAAGTTGGGGTGACAGGTATGCTGGGGTTGCTCACCCTTGTCTACCTTTGCCTATGTTTAAAATTTTCCATAATTAAAAGAAGATATAGAACTGCATAAGATAGGATCCTTTTCTGAGAATTTTTACAATAATGCACTAACATTTCTTCTTTTTTTCAAGTTCTTATCTCTTTCCTAGGACTCAACTTGTCAACTGGGTGGTTTGTTAGCTCTTCAAACAAGCACACCAAGAGTCTACAGGAGTTTGCGACCGGCCTGCACGCTACTCTGCCTGGCTAATAAAAAGTGAGTGAGGCAGAGTAGCGTGCAGCTGTAGTCCCAGCTGCTCGGCAGACTGAGACAGGAGTGGGAGGCTGCTGTGAGCTACTGAGTGAGACCCTGTCTCTAAGCAAAGCTGGAGCCTAACTTGGCACTCAGCCATTCTACCCAGACTTTTCTCACCATTTCCGTTGCTGGCATAGCACCTAGAACCAAATTCTCTCCCTTCTTCTCTCCATGTTCCTGGCCTTGATTCCCGCTGTTCCCTGTGGACACCTTTAATCAGTATCTAGGTCTCAAACATACCTAACTCCTTCCCAGTCTTCCAGTATCAAAAGGCTTCACTCTTAAGAACGGCGTCCTTGAGTTTACTCTAGCACAAATTAGGATGCTCCTAAGGTGACAATAGTGACTTTTATTGCCAATTTTGGTTCCCACCTTAAATGCATTGTGTAATGAGTCTTGTCTCTGTGGCTATCTATGGAGGATATATCATGATTTCATTTTATATGTGCAGATAGCAAGTGCTTTGCCTAAGATTATATTCCTGGTCAGGGTCAGAGTCAGAAAAACCATGCGCCTGGTTCCCCAGAAGGGACCCTTGGCACTGCTTGATGGTTTTAAGGCAAATTCTTTTCAGCAGCATTTTTCAAAGGGTCTTCCTTTGCATGTCAAAAAAAAAAAAAAAAAAGAAATTCTATAGGTGGACAGAGAATTCATGCAGTTAAAACAGCAAAAACATTCTAGAGAAATGAATTTGGCAAATGATAGAAAGTTAAAACTCATTTCCATTCTGTTAGTGTTCTCTGAATCTGTGATATGCTAAGATATAGAACGTACCAGATACCTTATATGGCACTTTCTAAAGGTATTTGACCAGTGAACTATTGTTTCACAACCTTTCTCAGGGTTTATTTTCGTCATAAAAAATTAGAGGAAATGTCTCCTAAAGAAAGGGAACTTTGGGGGAGGCAGAGTCAGGAGAATCACTTGATGCCAGGAGTTTAAGACCAGCCTGGGCAAGACAGTGAGACACTGTCTCTACAAGAAATTTAAAAACTAGGTAGGTTTTTAAAGCATGGTGGTGCATGCTAGCAGCCCCAGCCACTAGGAAGGCTGAGGTGGGAGGATCAGTGAAGCCCAGGAGTTCAAGGCTACAGTGAGCTATGATTGGCTGACTGTACCTATTGGCCTCACTGATGCAGTGAGACCCTCTCTCTTTACAAAAAGGGAAACTTTGAGTTACAGCACTATCTCTTATTCTCTTATTTGAAGGAGAAATCTCAACTCTAACATTCCCTGGCTGACTGTACACAAGCTTGTTATACAAGCTTGTTACAAATTGAGTCATTTCCAACCCCTGTCAAAAGCTTTCTTGGTTCAGCACAGTGGCACACACCTGTAGTCCTAGCCACTTGGGAGGGTGAGGCAGGAGGATCACTTGAGCCCAGGAATTCAAATTAAGTCCAGCCTGGGCAACACAGAGAGACTAAAAAAAAAAAAAAACTCCAAAACTCTTTTCATATTTTAGCCCAGCTGATGGTTCCAAAAGGGACGTTCCTTCTTTCTTTCTTTTTCCTTCTTTCTTTTTCCTTCCTTCCTTCCTTCCTTCCTTCCTTCCTTCCTTCCTTCCTTCCTTCCTTCCTTCCTTCCTCTTTCTTTCTTTCTTTTCTTTCTTTCTTTCTTTCTTTCTTTCTTTCTTTCTTTCTTTCTTTCTTTCTTTCTTTCTTTTTTACTTTCTTGCTCTTCAATCTTCTCATCCTTCTGGTCCCGTACCAAAAGGACTAATCAAAACCCTAGTCCAGAGGCACAGCAACTTAAAGTGCAGGAGTAAGTGAAAGGAAAATTAGGGCAAGGAGACAGATAAAAGAAATCACTCATGAGGAAGAATCAGCAGAAAACTCTTGGCATTATGAAAAACCAGTCCAGAGCAATCCCTCTCTGGGACTGTGAGGGAGCTACTGCAAAGGATTCCACCTATAAGGAAATGTTAGAAATGACAAAAAAAGGGAATTTAGAATACAGATGATGAAAACAATCAGGGAAATGAAGGAAACAATTAATGAAACTGCTGATAAAATGGAAAAGAAAATACAAAAACAGAATCATTTAAGAAATGAATGCTGGCTCTGCACCTGTGGCTCAACAGGCTAAGGTGCCAGCCATGTACACCTGAGCTCATGGGTTCGAATTCAGCCTGGACCTGCCAAACAACAATGGTGGCTGCAACCAAAAAGTGGCCGGGCGTTGTAGTGGGCGCCTGTAGTCCCAGCTGCTTGGGAGTCAGAGGCAGGAGACTCACTTGAGCCCAGGAGTCAGAGGTTGCTGTGAGCTGTGATAACACAGCACTCTACCTAGGGTGACAGCTTGAGGCTCTGTCTCAAAAAAAAAAAAAAAAAAAGAGATTAATGCTATGAAGAACATAAAAAGGATATAGCAGAGCTGAGGGAAATGAAACAATCAATTGGGGAACTTAAAAATGCAGTAGAAAGTATCAACAACAGATTAGACCATGCAGAAGAAAGAATCTCAGAGGTAGAGGACAAAGCTCTTGAGATAACTCAGATAGTTAAAGAGGCAGAAAAGAAGAGAGAAAAAGCAGAATGTTCGCTGACAGAATTATGGGACTCTATGAAGCATTCAAACATACGAGTCATAGGTATCCCAGAAGGGGAAGAAGAATGCCTCAGGAGAATGGAAGCCATACTAGAGAATATTATAAATGAAAATTTCCCAAATACCACCAAAGATTCTGACACTCTCCTTTCAGAGAGATATCGGACCCCAGGACACCTGAACTCTAACCAAGCTTCCCCAAGACACATTATGATGAACCTGTCCAAAGTCAAGACAAAAGAAAAGATTCTTCAAGCTGCCAGGAATAAGCTCCAGTTGACCTACAGGGGCAAATCTATTGGGGTGACTGCAGACTTCTCTAATGAAACTTTCCAAGCAAGAAGACAATGGTCATCTACCTTTAATCTACTTAAACAGATCAGTCTCTAGCCCAGAATTCTATATCCTGTGAAGCTAAGCTTTAAAATTGATGGAGAAATCAAATAATTTCCTGATGTACAAACATTGAGGAAATTTGCCACAACAAGACCAGCTCTACAGGAAATACTTCAACTTGTTCTACACACTGATGACCACAATGGATCAACAGCAAAATAAGAACTCAGAAATTAAAGGACATAGCCTAATTTCACGCTGATTCAAAAGATAAAACTAAACAAAGGACTCTTACAAAATAAGATAAATAGAACACTACCACACTTATCAATTATCTCAATAAATGTTAATGGCTTGAATTCCCCACTAAAGAGGCATAGATTGACTGACTAGCTTAAAAACGCAAGCCATCCATTTGCTGTCTGCAGGAAACATACTGAGCTTCAAAAGACAAATTAAAACTCCAAGGTAAGGGTTGGAAGACAATTTTTCAGGCAAATGGAATTCAGAAGAAAAGGGGAGTTGCAATCCTATTTTCAGATACATGTGGATTTAAAGCAACTAAATTCAAAAAAGACAAAGATGGTCACTTTGTATTAGTCAAGGGAAAAATATAACAAGAAGACGTTTCACTTCTAAATATTTATGCACCCAATTTGAATGCTCCTAGATTCTTGGAAAAGACCTAACTCAGTCTGAGCAATATGATAGCCTATAATACCATACTAACAGAGGACTTTAACACTCCTCTTACAGAGCTGGACAGATCCTCTAAACAGAAATTTTAAAAAGATATAAGGGACTTAAATCTAGAGACCCTAGGACTGTACTTGATAGACACATATAGACACTCCATCCCACAGATAAAGAATATACATTCTTCTCATCGGCCCATGGATCATTCTCCAAAATTGATCATATCCTAGGACACAAAACAAACCTCAACAGAATCAAAAGAATTGAAATTTTACCTTGTATCTTCTCAGACCACAAGGCACTAAAGGTAGAGCTCAACTTCAACAAAAACATTCAACCCCACACAAAGGCATGGAAATTAAACAATCTTCTGTTGAATGACAGTTGGGTGCAGGAAGAAATAAAACAGAAAATCATTAACTTCCTTGAGCATAACAACAATGAAGACACAAACTACCAAAACCTGTGGGATACTGCAAAAGCAGTTCTAAGAGGAAAATTTATCACTTTAGATGCCTATATTCGAAAAACACATTCGAGAGAGCACATCAACAAACTCACAAGCCATCTTATGGAACTGGAAAAAGAAGAACAATCGAACCCTAAACCCAGCAGAAGAAAAGAAATATCCAAAATTAAATCAGAGATCAATGAAATTGAAAACAAAAGAATCATTCAGATAATTAATAAAACAAGGAGTTGGTTTTTTGAAAAAATAAATAAAATAGATAAACCTTTGGCCAGACTAATTAGAAATAAAAAAAGTAAAACCTCTAGTAACCTCAATCAGAAATGATAAAGGGGAAATTACAACTGATGCCACAGAGATACAAGAGATCATCTCTGAATACTACCATAAACTCTATGCCCAGAAATTTGACAATGTGAAGGAAATGGATCAATATTTGGAATCACACCCTCTCTGTTGGGAGCTGTGGAGACAATGGTCTTGCCATTTTGTCAAGGCCTAATCTTAAACTTCTACTTCTACTCCTTCAAGCCTGCCTCATTTCCCCGAAAGTCAAACTGACCCAGCCTGCGTCAAGGGTTGACAACTGCCATGGCAACATATCCTCCTTAGTTTAACGCTCCACTTCTCCTTAGAAATTTCCCACCCATGACCTTTACTGGAGAACAATCTGTGGTTAGGGATCCTAGCAACCCAGCGGCCCTGATCACGTCAGCTAAGGGCTGCTTCCTTCTTCTTAACCCTATATAAACTGCATTGTAAAAAATAAAATTTGAGACCTTGATCAGATTATAGACTTGGTCTCCATCTCTGTGTCTGGTTTGTCTCTCATCCAGGTTCACTTCCCCTCAGGCCCTTGTTGAACCTCTCGCCGGCCGGGGCAAGTGGCGCCCAACATGGGACTTGAGGTATGAAGCCTGACCTGGACATCGCTCATGTGGACGGCTGTCCTTCCCTCTTTGGATCGCCACCCATCCGGTGAGTGAAGATCTGCATTAAGATCACTGCAGGAGCACCCGCCTGTGATACAGAACTGGTAAGGTAAGTAAAGCGACAATCATGGAACAAACACTAAGCAAACATGAATTGTTCATTCAGGGACTCAAAGAGTCTCTCAAGACACAGGGAGCAAGGGTTAAGGAAAAAAGGTTTACTCAAATTCTTTATTTTCATAAATAATGTCTGTCCATGGTTACCTGAGGAAGGCACCATTGATAAAAAGCGATGACGCCGTGTTGGGGATTGCTTGAAAGATTACTATGGGTCCTTTGGCCCTGAAAAGGTCCCAGTGCAGGCTTTTTCTTATTGGAATCTCATAAATGATATATTAAAAGCCCACCACCACCTGACGGCTTTAGGGGAAGGCCTCGGAGAAGTTTCTCTGCCCCAGGGCCCTCAGACGTGTGGAGTCTGGGCATAGGTCCTAAAACTTTTAAAATTGGTGATAAAAGCAACAACATCCTGGGTAAGTTGGCCAAGTCTCAGAAACTAGGGGTTGGGGAAGCCGGACCAGCTGGACGCAGCTATATGGCCTGTTCTCCAGGCGGGGAAGAGACGTCTCCATGTCCTAGAATTGTTTTATGTCTCAGTGTTGTTTCGTGTCTCAGGTTTGTCTAATGCTAGACTCACAGAGTGGGTCTACTTGGTTTCTCCTTAGATTCACAAAGTGTAAGTCTGTTGGTTTCTCTTTCTCTGAGTTCAGGGTGTCAAGTCTGTTAGTCTTTCTTCTCCAGACTCACAGAGCATGAGTCTGTAACTTTCTTCTCCTTAAAGTTTAAGTCTGTTGGTTTCTTTCCTTGAGAGTCTTTCAGTGGGTGAATTTCCCATGCCAGTAAGATTGTGTGAAACCTGTCAGTCTTCTCTGTGCCCGGTCTGTCTGGACTCACAGGGAGTGAGTCTGTTGGTTTCTCTTCTTTGGATGTTTCTCTGTCCCTTTGGATTTGTCTAAACTGTCTGCTTTTACTTGTCCTTTCTCC
>CAUYON010160856.1:0-17901 GCA_963573935.1 Arctocebus calabarensis
CCAGGGGTAACACTGATGGTGGCAGGTAAGATGATTGCCTTTCTGTTAGACACAGGATCTAACTTCTCAGCTCTTAAAAAGTTCAGTGGTCCTACTCCCTGTAGCCCACCTCTGTTGTCGGGGTAGAGGGTTCTTCCCAGCATCCACGTTAAACTCCTTTTTTACACTACATAATTAGTAATTTCTCATTTATACATTCCTTTTTAATGTTACCTTCCTATCCAGTTCCCCTTCTGAGACATGACATACTTTCCAAATTAGGTACCACCCTCACCTTTGATTTTAAATTAATAGCTGCTGACCCATCTCCTTCTGCCTCACTCTGCCTCGTCCTTTCCCAAGTCATCAAAGACTCATCACCCTAACCCATTCCACCAAAACAAGTAAATACTAAGGTTTGGAATACTAAAACCCCCTCAATTGCCTTCTTCTCTCCAATTCTTGTCAACCTACATCCTAATTGCCAAAACATATTTGCCTTCACATAGACTAACCCTACTTCTCAGACTTCTTCCCAACTTATTTGGACTGTACTCCCTCAGGAATTTCATAACAGCCCTCACTTATTTGACCAAACATTATCATGAGATCTCCAGTCCTATAATCCCTCTCCTTCAACCTTAATTCAGTATGTCGATAACCTCCTTCTCTGTAGTCCCACCTTACATGACTCTAAGCAAAACACCTGTTCCCTCCTTAACTTCCTTGCAGATAGGGGATATCGAGTCTCTCCCTCAAAAATTTAATTATTCCAACAAAAAATCATTTACCTTAATATCCTTTTGTCCCCAAACTTCAAAGCTACTACCAAAGACAGAAAAAGCCTTCTCTGCAACTTTCCCTTACCCACCACAAAACAAGAACTCTCCTTTTTACAATTAACTGGATACCTCAGAGCATGAATTCCCAACTTTTCCCTCCTAACTACTCCTTTATATAATGCTACTGGAGTTGACTCTCATGAACCTCTCCTAACCTCCATTTCCACTTCTTTTAAATCTCTACAGCATACTTTATTAAAAGCTCCAGCCCTCCACCTTCTGATCTTTCTCGCCACTTCCTCCTATATGTCACAAAAACTGTAGGTTTGCTCTTGGCATACTTAAACACCAGCTAGGCCCCACCTCTGCTCCAGTTGCCTATCTCTCAAAACAATGAGATCACACTATTCAAACTTGGGTCCCTTGTCTCAAGGCGTTGACAGCTGTAGTTACTCTAACACAAGAATCAAAGAAACTCACTTTCAGTTCCCCTACTACTGTCCTGTCCCCTCATTCTCTATCTAATCTTTTAACATACAAAAATCTTCAAACCCTGCCACCATGCTACATTCTTAATCTTCAAACCTCTCTCTTATTTGGCCCATCATTATCTTTTAACACATGTCCCACACTAAATCCTGCATCCCTTTTGCCTACTCCCTCTAACTCATCACCCACTCACAATTACCTTCAAACACTAGACACTCTTCTTCCTTACCTCTTCAACATACAGAAAGGACCTCTTCCTAATACTAACCTCCTCTGGTTTTCACACAATTGATCTTAGCCAAAAGGCCGTGAAGCAATCTGGTTTTCAAATAACAGTTCCTTTATATATAAGAAAACTCATAGAGCAAACTATACAATTGTATCCTCTAATAAAATCTTTAAGACACTCTTCCCTCTTCTACCACTAACCAATAAGCAGAACTAAAAACACCAACCAAAGCCTTTACCCTAACACGACCAAGATAAGTCTCTCACTATCTATACTCACTCTAAGTACACATTCCACATATTATTATCCCATACAGCTATATAAAAAACCTGAAGCTTATATAATACCAAAGGTAACCCTATTCTTAACTCTCACTTTATTATCAAACTACTAAAAACTTCTAAATTGTCTAAAGCTATAGACATTATCCATTACCATTCACATTAATCTAACCACTCACCGATATCAAAGAATAACAACCTAGCCAATAGTGCAGCATGTACGGCTACTCTCCAACACTCATCTCTTAACACCTACTCCCCTGCTTGTTTCTACTCCTATTGCTGCTACAGTAAAAAGAAATGAATCAACCTCCCACTCATGACCTTCTCATCTATCTCCATAAGTTGTTTCACCCCAACTCTCAAACTTTACTACAATTCCTCAAAGCTTTCTTTCCTCTCTCACAAATGGATTCAAAGTTTCTGAATCAACTTACATCAGCCTATAAAATCTACCAGCGCTCCAACCCACAAAGTCTCACCTCCTGCACTTTCCAACTCACCAGGCTAGAAAACTTCTTCCTAAAACAGACTGAAAACTTTCACACACGTACCTAAGATCAAACATTATAAATACCTTTTAATATCAGTAGATACCTTCTCAGGTTAAATTAAAAGCCTTTCCTACTACGAACAAGAGAACTACCACTATTGCCTCTATCATATTCAAAAACATTATTCCCCCACTTTGGAATCCCCTTTAGAGTGTGCCCCTGTAATTCTTTACAGTCCAACATGAACCTAAATTCACCTCCACCATTTCTCAAACCTTAACCAAAGCCTTAGATATCCCATAACACTTCCATATTCCTTCCCATCCTCAATCTTCAGAGAAAGTTAAAAAGTCTAACAAATCCCTAAAATCTACCTTAACCAAACTTTCGCTCAAACTCTACTAAACTAAATCACTCTTCTACCCCTGGCATTTCTACGCCTGCATTCCTTACCAAAAAAACCTTCCAACCTCTCTCCTTTTAAGCTGATGGGTTTTTCTTCGTTAATGAGTTTAAAATTATCACTAACAAAGTCCAATCACTCCAAAAAAGACTCAAATTCCAAAAACAAACCAAACAAACAAAAAAAAGAACATAAATCAGAGTCATCAGGTTTCTCCTCTTAGTTCACTCAAACCCACTCTAGGTTACTCTCCATGCATAACTTGTTTTATTCAAACTCAACTCTCAAAGTTGTCTCAACAGGTAACTACTCAGTTGATGCTCCAACCTACAACAAAAAGAAAACTGTTCTTCGTAAATGGGCTACACTCTACTCCAGGCCATAAGACTCTTGAACACCACTTCTAAACAACCACTGCTAAAAGGACAGTCTGAAAGCAAAAACTTATATCCTCCCAGCAAAAAAGATCATAATCGGCCTCTAGTTGGGCAATTAAAACTACGTGCCCCTCTCAGCAGAAAGAAGCTACAGAAGAGAGAACTCAACGTCCCCTATCCCAAGGCCAACCCTCTACTTTTTTTTTTTTTTTTTGAGACAGAGCCTCAAGCTGTCACCTTGGATAGAGTGCTGTGGCATCACAGCTCACGGCAACCTCCAATTCTTGGGCTCAAGCGAGTCTCTTGCCTCTGCCTCCCAAGTAGCTGGGACTACAGGCCCCCGCCACAACGCCCGGCCATTTTTTGGTTGCAGCCGTTATTGTTGTTTGGCGGGCCCGGACTGGATTTGAACCCGCCAGCTCAGGTGTACATGGCTGGCGCCTTAGCCCACTGAATCACAGGCGCCGAGCCCAACCCTCTATTTTTAATATATCGAGAAGGGAGGAATGTTAGGTAATTGCAAAACTTACTTCATCTCCCTATCCCAATTACCCACTGAAAATTTCAAACTTATGGCCTGCCCCTAATGGCTCTTCCTGCCAGAGCAGTAACTCCTTGTTGGCTGTTCTGCCATCCTGTCACCTCCCTTAACAGAACCTATATAAGAGTGCACTTTTCTTTTAATACTCTCTCTCCTCTCTCCCCCTTTCTCCCCTCTTTTCCCTCTCTCTCTTTTCTCTCCTCCTTAGTGCTGCTATGCAGCATCCCCCACCAATAAAGACTTTTCGTACAAGATCTCTGCCGGTTGAGTGCCACCCTTTCATTAAGACCTTTTTTTTATTTGTACAGAGTCTCACTTTATTGCCCTTGGTAGAGTGCCATGGCATCACACAGCTCACAGTAATCTCCAGTTCCTGGGCTTAGGCAATTATCTTGCCTCAGCCTCCCGAGTAGCTGGGACCACAGGTGCCCGCCAGAATGCCCAGCTATATTTCATATTTTTTTGTTGCAGTTCCGCCAGGGACAGGTTTGAACCTGCCGCCCTCAGTATATGGGGCTGGTGCCCTACTTGCTGAGCCACGGGAGCCACCCTTAAGACCCTTATAATAGAAGTCTTACTGTTATTGGGTACTTGCCTTCACCTCCCATGCTTATTGCCGGTATTACTCCAGATGGTGAGGAACCTAGTGAGTTCAGCTCAAAGAGCCCCATGTGGAGTATATTACATGCATCACCAACAAACTGTGACAGGTTGGTGAAGATGGTGATGAGACTTCATAACAAGCTGTTCTGACTCTCAAGGGGGGAACGAGGCAAGAGAGTAAACGTAGAGCTAAAGATCTATCCTGGTCACTCTCTATAGGCATTAGCCAAACAGTCTGTAACACTCCTACCTCTACTGCAGCAGCAGATGTCTCTGTTATCTGTATGCCCTTCCCTTGGTATGTTCTGGCCCTAGATAGTAACTTTGTAACTTCCTTAGTCTTCCTTTGCCTTTGAAGACAGGTAGCCCACCCAGTACCAAGGGCACAGGCTAACCTGACCATCCCTTGAGTCCCAAGACTTTCACGTCTGTCACGTCTCTCACATTCTTCATGACTCTCACCTGCACCCTAGCCCTAAAAAAATGTATAAAAGAAAGGCAAGAGATGAAGTTGGTGGGCTCAGTTTTTAGGACACTAGTCCGTTGAGTCTCCTGGCTGGAAATAAACTCTCCGCTTCCTCTATCAAGTGGTGCCTGGAGTCTTCTGTCTACGGCGGTTTTCCTGCTACACCTGTAGTCCCAACTACTTGGGAGGCTAAGGCAATAGAATCACTTAAGCCCAAAGAGTTTGAGGTTGCTATGAGCTGTGACGCCACGGTACTCTACTCAGGAACTTTGTCTCAAAAGAAAAAAAAAAAGAATAGTTTAGGAAGGTCAATGAGGAACAAGAATCTTCTCCAGAATCTAGTTTATCCATAGGCCCATAAGTACTAGGCAGTAAGAGGTCTGGGGCCAAGGTTTAAGTCATATGTTTATTGATTAAATTCTGTGCCTATATAAGCTTTGGTGGAAAAAAAATAAAGATTCCCACTTACCATGAGTTTAAGTGGTCTTCCTTATTATTCGGACTATTCCATTACAGGACTCATTTTCTCTGTGTCACTGATCATTTGGGAGAATTTCACGCAACATTTTGGATCAGCTCAAGGGTCAGCTTCCAGAGGACAGTACAGACCCGCTTCCTTGGGATCGCTTCTCTGTTCAAGCAGTTATCAGCTTAAGGTGAGCCTGGTACTTTGAAACTGGAAGAAAGGATGTCACACATTTTTTGGCCAGGGCTGGGTTTGAACCGGCCACCTTTGGCATATGGGGCCAGCACCTTACTCCTTGAGCCACAGGTGCCACCCAATATTCAGATTTCTAATTTGTGCACGTGAAACACAGAATGGCAAATTGCATTATCTGATTATGTGGGGATAATAGACAATCATCTTCCCCTAGTAAAAAAATTCAATTTCTTAAAAACACTAATTGGATTTTACCCAAAATACTTAAATTAGAGCCAATACCAAATGCACACACATTTTATACTGATGCTAATAAAAATGAGAATATCTAGCTATTTAAGGCCTCATTCTCAAAAAGTTTAACAATCTACATACGCTTCTGTACAAAAGACAGAATTATTTACTATTGTATTATCATTACCAAATTACCCTAATCAGGCTTTAAACATTGTCAGTGATTTGTCAGACAGTACTTATACTGTGTAAAATATTGAGACAGTCAATTTACCTACTAATACTGCAGAGCTTACTTTGTTATTTTTTACCTCTTCAAAAATTAATCAGAAATAGAGTTTTTCCAATTTACATTACTCATATTCAATCTCATTCTAATTTACCAGAACCCATTTCTATGGGAAATCAAGCATTTAATCAATTAATAAGATCAATTTCTATAGCTCAACATGAGCATATTGTACATCATACTAATGCTCAAACTTTAAAAAGAACACATGACATTTTATGGCATATAGCACAAGTGATTGTATGCTCATGCCCTACTTGTCAATCCTTAACAGCTCCACATTTGCCTGAAGGAGTCCATCCTAGAGGATTGTTATCTAATCAATTACAGCAAATGGATGTTACACAGTTTCCAGAATTTGGAAAACTAAAGTATATTCATCACTCTGTAAATAGTTAATCCCATTTTTCATGGGCTTCAGCAA
The DNA here is from genome assembly GCA_963573935.1 of Arctocebus calabarensis. Lineage (NCBI taxonomy): Eukaryota > Metazoa > Chordata > Mammalia > Primates > Lorisidae > Arctocebus > Arctocebus calabarensis. The sequence continues at coordinate 6,253 of CAUYON010160856.1, forward strand.
TGTCATCTAAAAAAGCTGATGCTGTAATTTCTAATTTATTAGAAGCTTTCTCAGTTATGGGTCAACCTTTAACTATAAAAACAGACAATGTTCTACTTACATTTCTAATAAAAGTCAAGACTTTTAAAAATTACACAATATTAAACATATCATAGGTATACCTGGTAAAAGTACACGTCAAGCCATCATTCAGAGACAAAATCCAACCTTGAAAGAAATACTGTTAAAATTAAAGAAAGGGGGAGAACAGTACAATATCACTCTAAGAAATAGATTATCTTCAGCTTTTTACTTTAAATTTTTTGAATATGAATTACAAAAATGAGACTCCAGCTCATAAGCATTGGATCAAAATTCCCCTCCATTAAATCAGCCAGTTTTTTATAAGGACACTCTAACAAACTCATGGACCCTGGCACCTGTTATATGTTGGAGAAGAGGCTATGCTTATATTTCCACAGGCAATACTAAACTTTGGGTACCAGATAAAAACTTGAAACTTTGACATGGCCCACCAGACACACACCCAGAAATTGGAGAAATAATGTCCCGACTGAATGGACATCAACAGGAAAAGAGAGACGATCACTGCTACCTCGGACAAAAGAAGTACTCCCAATGACTTGGGATCAGGTAAAGAAATTGTGTCATCAAGCGGAGGAACTGGTGAATTACACCCACCAGCACATGAATGCTTCCAATCTATTTCTGGCAATGATGGCCCTTTTGGCTGTCCAGACTCAAGGACAAAAATATGAATATTGGACTTATATTCCTAAGCCTCTTTTACTTCGAGGTGTTAGTTGGTTAGAACCTACTGTTTCTATTTATGTTAATGATTCTTCTTGACTTCCCAGACCTTATGACACCAGAGGGCCGTTCAGGCCTAATGAAGGAGGCATGGTAATTTCTAATTATACTACTGGAGTGATTGGTCCTCCTATGTTTTGGAGACCACTCCCATTGCCTTAATGTGTCTATTCAAATGTGGGCTAGTTTGTATAAACATAAGCCTGAGAACGAAAAACAAATATCTGAAATGTTTGTTAGGTGCTTATTGTCTAGACAAGGTCTGTATTGATAAGATCTCTTCCAATCCTGAATTACCACCTTGTAAAACACATATGTTTTCAAAAACTTGTGAATGGGTACATTGGACCAAATGTGAAGGAGATTTTACACATATGATTATTAATACCACAGGTGGAGAAGTCATGGATTGGAGACCTATAGCTTACTTAATATCAGACTTGGAATCAGCTTTGTCTCTAAAAATTTTATATAATGAGAGCAAAGCATCAGCTTCAGCTTCTGAGCATATTTCATGGATGAACGGAGGGTTTTCCCCCCCATTACCTGGAATTGCCACATATCCTAAACAAATTCATTTGTGGAAGGTTGCTGCAGCCTTACAGCCTCTTAAAACTTGGACTAGAGGATTATATCAAAGTAAAAATCCTGTACAGTACGAAATGAGATTTGAGGTACAAGAAAAAAGATATATTCAAGCCTGTTTACAACTACCTTTCATGTGGTTAAAGGGCAATGTTGTTTGGAACAAAGCAACAGGTGAATTGTTTTGGTCAACTTGTCAAATGATTACTTGGATTAATAATTCTGTGAGTTTTAACCCCTCTAAGGAACAATTATATTTGCTGAGGGCCCGCACTGGAATTTGGATTTCAATTAATTTGACTAGGCCATGGCAAGGATCTCTAGCCCTCTCAATTGTACAGCTATCGGCAGATATTAAAAAGAAGCAAATGTCTTATTGGACTGTTGATTGCTGCCACCTTGGGGATCATTGTGGTAACTGCAACTGCTGTGACTGCCAGTATGGCCTTGACTCAGAATATAAAAACTCAAAATTTTGTTGCTAACTGGCATAAGAACGCTGAACAATTATGGACTGCTAAACAGCAAATTGATACTGAACTTTACAATGAAATATCTGATTTAGAACAAGTAGTTGTTATATTAGGAGATGAATTAATTAGTTTGAAGAAACAGATAAAATAAAAATGTGATTAAAAAAAAAAAAAGAATCTTCTCCAGACCAGGTGCTATCAGTGGGTTAGCAGGAAAAACCACCATTTGAGAGTCATGGCCAAATAAGTCCTATCCTCATGGAAAAGCTATTTTCCTGGGTTAAACTTTTCATTTAAACTGTATTATTATCATTCACTGGAGGTAAAAACATCAAATTTCAGAGAAATTAATATGTCCCTATTATATCAAAGTAATTATAAGTGCTGCACAGTTTGACATTGGTGTTACTTAGGGTGGAGACCTATGAAGAGCTCAGAATAGAAAAAAATTTCTCATCCAGGGATCAAGACAGCAGGAAAAAAAAAGTTTATTTTACTGTTCTAAACATAAAAGGGCCAATATTGACAGGGTGGCACTCAACCAGCAGAGATCTCACAGACCACCAAGGCTTGTATGAAAGGTCTTTATTGGCAGGGGATGCTGCAGAGCAGTACTAAGGAGGACAAAAGAGAGAGAGAGAGAAAGAGAGAGAAGAGAAGAGGAGGGGGGTGAGAGATAGAGGAGAGAGAAAGAGAGTAAAAGACAAGCACACGTTATATAGGTTCTGTTAGGGGAGGTAAAGGGATGGTAGAATAGCCAATAAGGAGTTACTGCTCTGGTGGGAAGAGCTGTTAGGGGTGGGCCACAAGTTTGAAATTTTCAGTGGGTAATTGGAACAGGGAGATGAGGTAAGTTTTGTGACTGGGAGATAAGGAGATGTTTTGTAGGCAACTCCCTGTGCTTGGAAAGGAGGGGCTTTTCTGATGCAATTACTTAACATTCCTCCCTTCTTGATATGTTAAAAATAGAGGGTTGGCCTTGGGATAGGGGACATTGAGTTCTCTTTTCTGTAGCTTCTTCCTGCTGAGAGGGGCATGTAGTTTTAATTGGCCAACTAGAGAGCAATTATGATCTTTTTTGCTGGGAGGATGTAATTTTTCACTTTTAGAGTGTCCTTTTAATGGTGGCTGTTTAGAAATGGCTTTCAGGAAAGTCTTATGGCCTGGAGTAGAGTGTAGTACATTTATGAAGAACAGTTTTTTTATTGTTATAGGTTGGAGCATCAACTGAGTAGTTACCTGTTGAGACAACTTTGAGAGTTGAGTTTGAATCAAACAAGTTATGCGTGGAGTCACAGCCATTGGCCCATGACAATTATAGATGTGAGGAAAGGTAGAAGTAAAACCCAGAGTGGGTTTTTGAGTGAACTAAGAGGAGAAACCAGATGACTCTGATTTATGTTGGTTTTTTTTTAGTTTGAGGCTTTCTTGAAGTGATTGGACTTTGTTAGTGATGATTTTAGACTCATCAATAAAGAAAAAACATCAGTTTAAAAGGAGAGAGGTTGGAGGGGTTTTTTTGTAGAAGTGCCAAGGGTAAAGGGTGATTTAGTTTAGTGAGGCTTGAGCAAAAGTTTGGTTAAGGTAGATTTTAGGGATTTGTTAGACTTTTTAACTTTCTCTGAAGATTGAGGATGGGAAAGAATATGGAAGTGTCATGGGATACCTAAGGCTTTGGTTAAGGTTTGAGAAATGGTGGAGGTGAATTTAGGTTCATTGTTGGACTGTAAAGAATTATAGGGGCACACTATAATGGGAATTCTAAAGTGGGGAATAATGTCTTCGAATATGATAGAGGCAATAGTGGTAGCCTTCTTGTTTGTAGCCGGAAAAGCTTTTAATTTAACTTGAGAAGTATCTGTTAACATTAAGAGGTATTTATAATGTTTAATTTTAGGTATGTGTGTGAAAATAAGTTGTCAGGCTTGGCGCCTGTGGCTCAGTGGGCTAAGGCACTAGCCACGTACACCTGAGCTGGCGGGTTCAAATCCAGCCTGGGCCTGCCAAACAACAATGACAGCTGCAACCAAACAATGGCCAGGCATTGTGGCAGGCGCCTGTAGTGCCAGCTACTTGGGAGGCAGAGGCAAGAGACTCGCTTGAGCCCAGGAATTGGAGGTTGCTGTGAGCTGTGATGCCATAGCACTCTATCCAGGCTCTGTCTCAAAAATAAATAAATAAATAAATAAATAAATAAATAAATTGTCAGTCTGTTTTAGGAAGTTTTTTTAGCCTGGTGAGTTGGAAAGAGTGGGAGGCAAGACTTTGTTTGTGGGTTGGAGTATTGCTAGATTTTATATGATGATGTAAGTTGATTCAGAAACTTTGAATTTATTTGTGAGAGAAGAAAGAAAGTTTTGAGGAATTATAGTATAGTTTGAGAGTTGGGGTGAAAAAACTTGTTTAAGATAGATGAGGAGGTCACGAGTGGGAGGTTGATTTGTTTTCTTTACTGTAGCAGTAATAGGAGCAGAAATAAGTAGGAGGTGAGAGGAGGTGTCAGGAGATGAGTGTTGGAGAGTAGCTATGTGTGCTGCACAGTCTTTCTTGTATATTGGAGAGGCAAGGGAGAAGAGTGTTTAGTGTTTTTTGGTTTTTGGGGTTTTTTTGAGACAGAGCTTCAAGCTGTCACCCTAGATAGAGTGCTGTGACATCACAGCTCACAGCAACCTTCAATTCCTGGGCTCAAGCGAGTCTCCTGCCTCTGCCTCCCAAGTAGCTGGCACTACAGGTGCCTGCCACAATGCCTGGCCATTTTTTGGTTGCACCCACATTGTTTGGTGGGCCCAGGCTGGATTCGAACCCGCCAGCTCAGATGTATGTGGCTGGCGCCTTAGCCAGTGGAGCCACAGGCGTTGAGCCCAGGGTTTAGTGTTTTAAGGTAATCATGAGTGGGTGATGAGATAGAGTGAGTAGGGAAGAGGGATGTAGGATTTAGTGTGGGATATGTGTTAAAAGATAATGATGTGTTAGATAAGGGAGAGGTTAAGAATGTGGCATGGTCCCATTTTTTTATGTTAAAAGATTAGAGAATGGGAGGATAAGATAGTAGTAGGGGAACCAAAAGTCAGTTTCTTTTATTCTTGTATTAGAGTAACTGCAGCTGCTAATGCCTTGAGACAAGGGGCCTAACCTCAAACAGTGAGATCTGTTTTGAGAAATAAGCAACTGGAGCAAAGGTGGGGCCTAGCTGATGTTTAAGCATGCTGAGAGCAAATTCGTGGTTTTCTGTGACATATAGGAGGTAGTGGCAAGAAAGATCAGCAAGGTGGATGGCTGGAGTTTTTAATAAAGAACATTGTAGAGATTTAAAAGAAGTAGAAATGGAGGTTAGGAGAGGTTCATGAGGGTCACCTCAAGTAGTATTATATAAAGGAGCAGTTAGGAGAGAAAAGTTGGGAATTTATGTTTTGAGATATCCAGTTAATTGTAAAAAGGAGAGGAGTTTTTGTTTTGTGGTGGGTAGAGGAAAGTCATAAAGAAGGTCTTTTTTGTTTATGGTAATAGCTTTGAAGTCTGGGGACAAAAGGACACTAGGGTGAGTTTTTGTTGGAATAATTGAACTTTTGAGGGAGAGAGTTTATATTTCTTATTTGTAAGGAAATTAAGGAGGGAATAGGTGTTACGTTTAGAGTTCTGTAAGGTGGGACTATAGAACAGGAGGTCGATGATATACTGAATTAAGGTTGAAGGAGAGGGATTATAGGACTGGATGTCTCATGATAATGTTTGGCTAAGTAAGTAGGGGCTGTAACGAACTTCCTGGAGGAGTACAGTCCAAGTAACTTGGGAAGAAGTCTGAGAAGTAGGATGAGTCTATATGAAGGTAAATAGGTTTTGGCAATTAGGTTGTAGGTTAACAAGAATTGGAGAGAAGAAGGCAATTGAGGGGGTTTTAGTATTCCAAACCTTAGTATTTACTTGTTTTGATGGAATGGGTCAGGGTGATGAGTCTTTGATGACTTGGGAAAGGACGAGGCAGAGTGAGGCAGAAGGAGATGGGTCAGCATCTATTAATTTAAAATCAAAGGTGAGGGTGGTACCTAATTTGGAAAGTATGTCATGTCTCAGAAGGGGAACTGGATAGGAAGGCAACATTAAAAAGGAATGTAAAGGCTCGGCGCCTGTGGCTCAATGGGCTAGGGTGCCAGCCACGTACACGTGAGCTGGCGGGTTCGAATCCAGCCCCCAGGCCCGCCAAACACAATGACGGCTGCAACCAAAAGATGGCCGGGCGTAGTGGCGGGCGCCTGTGGTCCCAGCAACTTGGGAGGCAGAGGCAAGAGACTTGCTTGAACCCAGGAATTGGAGGTTGCTGTGAGCTGTGATGCCATAGCACTCTATCCAGGGTGACAGCTTGAGGCTCTGTCTCAAAAAAAAAAAAGAATGTATAAATGAGAAATTGCTAATTATGTAGTGTAAAAAAGGAGTTTAACATGGACGCTGGGAAGAACCCTCTACCCCGACAAAAGAGGTGGGCTACAGGGAGGTAGGACCACTGAACATTTTAAGAGCTAAGAAGTTAGTTCCTGTGTCTAATAGGAAGGCAATCATCCTACCTGCCACCATCAGGGTTACCCTTGGCTCCGCAGAGGTGATCTTCATCATGGGAGAGAAGTCAGGGTCTCGTCAATCTTTAGAAGAGGCAAGCTCCAGCAAGTCTGCTGTAGGTGCCGCATGTTGGCTGTCCCCATGTCCTCTCTGGGCCAAGGGGCAGTCAGCCTTTCAATGGCCCTTTTTCTTGCAGAGAGGGCATGGTCCTGGTGGGGGCCTAGGTTTGGGACAAGGTCATACCCAGTCGTCTTCTTCACTGCATTTGTAGCATGATCCTGGTGGTTGAGTTATGAAGCAGCCTTTGGCTCCTGATGACTTAGGCAGGTTAGGAATGATGGCCTTAGTGACACTGTAATGCTTTGAGCTAGCATTGGGTTTGAGATTTTTTTATTTTCCCTTCAGGAAACATCATCTCGTCCCATGTAAAGGACGAGGCTGTATCTAAGATCATGGCCTGGGGTGTCAGGAGTCCATGCTCCAAGTGCTTTAGCTTAAGTATGATGTTGGGGTAACTTTGGTTAAATAAATAAGTCATGAGAACGTTTTTCACATCTATTGTTTTAGGATTTAAATTAGTATACTTAATAAAGGACTTGGTAAGGTGTTGGAGGAAAGTTGAAGGATTTTTAGACTTATTTTGTACAACTTTCTGTAATTTATCACAATTGATAGCCTTTTTGGCAGAAGCTGTAAGTCCATAAAGAATGCAGGTAATAAAAATCTCTTTACTTTTTCTTCCCACATTATCATTATAATTTTAATTTAGGTGGGAGTTAGGGACCATAGTGTTACCTGTAGGATGCTTATTGTTTGATATATGAAATTGATCTGCTGCCCTTTTTGACCTCTCCCACACTCATTTGTGCTTGTCAGAGGTTAGGGTATTGGTTAAAATAACAAAAATATCATGTTAGGTAAGTTGATAGGACATAGTAATAAATTGAAAGTTTTGAATAAAATGAGAAGGATTAGAAGTAAAGGAACTTAGTTTAACCTTAAGATGTGTGAGTTTAGTCATGGGGAAAGGAACAAACAGAAATTACATTATTGATTTCAGTTACCTCACAGAGCGGGAGTAGGAAGAGTGAGAGAGAGGGAGCTGAAGGTTCCTCTAACTCTGGAGACTGATGGGAACAGGATCGGGTGAGGGGACAGGAGGGAAGTGAAGGATGAGTAGTGGACGCAGTAGAATTAGTTTGTAATTTGTTTGCATTGCTATACAGTGGCACTGTAAGACCATCATATGGAGGAGCTGGAGGGAGAAAGGGGTAGAGGTCCAGAAGTGTTTCTTGGAGCAGCTGGCAGTGGACTGAGAGATGACACTGAAGAGCACTGAGGGCTAGTTGGAGGGGAGTAGTTAGGAGATGAGCTTAGATTGGTTGATGGGGAAGTAGGAGGGACAGAGGGTGGAGGCAACTGTGTGGTTGAGGGAGGAGCCGGATATGGCGGGGTGGTTTGAATAGGTTTGGTTTAGGGAGCTAGAAAGTAGAAGAGTTCTTTGTTACGAGAATTTTGGAATTACCGAACATAAATTAGGCTTGGTTTTAAGATAGGAGAAGCTCTGAACATAAGAGATCTCGCTCCATCTGCCAAGGCACTCACAATAGTTACATAAATTTTGAATTAAAGAAAAATTAAATGAATTACAGCTTGGCTAGATACCCTTGTTGTTTAGCTTGTAAAGTGGCCAAACCTGGGTACAGAGTTTAATTAATTTTTTTTGGCTTTAAGTCTAGTCCTGGCTCGGCGCCTGTGGCTCAACGGGCTAAGGCGCCAGCCATGTACACCTGAGCTGGTGGGTTCGAATCCAGCCTGAACCTGCCAAACAACAATGGTGGCTGCAACCAAAAAATGGCCGCGCGTTGTAGCGGGCGCTGTAGTCCCAGCTACTTGGGAGGCAGAGGCAGGAGACTCGCTTGAGCCCAGGAATTGGAGGTTGCTGTGAGCTGTCACCCAGAGTGACAGCTTGAGGCTCTGTCTCAAAAAAAAAAAAAAAAAAAAAAGTCTAGTCCTAATTCTACCAGGTGGCATAATAAGCACCTCAAGGGGGAGTTAGGTGGGATAGAATAGCCTGTATCCATGGAGATTTGTCACAGAAATAAAGCATGAGCAGAATCATGCAAGGACCAGGACAAAGGGAGGACGTCTCCACTGCTTTGTTGGTGGCCGTGAAAATGAAGACACAGTCCAGGACAGTTGTCATTATACCTAAAGCAGTGTCAGACCCTTGGGGCTGAGGAGAGCTTGAGACCTGGCACCAGGAATTTTTGTGCAAGTCGTGGAAGCCCTGAGCTAGGCCACACAAGGTCAATGGGAATAGGGAACTCAAGCCTTGAGAAACGGGTGAATCACTAGGAATGTAAGCAACCTAGCCCACAATTAGGGAAAACTCATTCCCATGGGGGAACTCACAAGTCTGGATGAGGCTGGTGTTGAGTGATGGTTAGAGCACCTTGGCAGATGGACACAAGCCGTTGTGGTGGTGAGCAGGAGGAGTGCGAGAAGAGGATAGGGAGCTCTCAGGAGCTTGGGAGCATTCCCTAATTAGATCCCGCTTCTGACACCAGATGCAAAGGAGGGCACTCGACTGGCAGAGATCTCACAGACCACCAAGGCTTGTACGAAAGGTCTTTATTGGTTGGGGATGCTGCAGAGCAGCACTAAAGAGGAGAGGAGATAGAAAGAGAGAGAGAGAGAGGAGAGGAGAGGGGAGAGGGAAGAGGGGAGAGGAGAGAGGAGAGAGGGGAGAGGAGAGAGGAGAGAGAAAGAGAGAGAAGAGAAGGGGGGGTGAGAGAGTAAAAGACAAGCACACGTTATATAGGTTTGGTTAGGGGAAGTGACGGGATGGTAGATTAGCCAATAAGGAGTTACTGCTCTGGTGGAAGAGTTGTTAGGGGTAGGCCATAAGTTTGAAATTTTCAGTGGGTAATTGGGACAGGGAGATGAGGTAAGTTTTGAAACTGGGAGATAAAGAGATGTTTAGCAGGCAAGTCCCTGTGCTTGGAAGGCAGGGGCTTTTCTGAGGCAATTACCTAACAAATATGGAAGTGAAGAAGAGGAACATAATGTTGGCAGAGAGAATCAGGTACTCTGTCTTTTTATTTAGAAGTTGTAAAGGGGATGAAGATGATGTATGGTTATAGCGAAATCGACATGGTACTGTGAAATTGCTGCAAAATGGCTCCTCTTCTTAGAACAGGACCATAACAGAAGCAGTAGACAGGTTTGTCACTAATGATTGTGATCTTGTCATTGATTCCGCCTGTGGAGAGTAGGCTATGAGACGGCAGGCTCCTCACAGCCTGGGGAACATTCAGAGGATGAACCCCCAACTGCTTCTCCTCTGTTCCCAAAACAGCCAAATTCCTTTCTTCATGCTCCCTCTGCCAGAAATCACATAGCTCTTTGTCTAATTAACTATGCAGAGTTTCTTGAATCTCTCCCTTCTTTCTCCCTGTTATATGCTAACAGAGTAGAAACCACTAAGTCACAAAGTTCTTCCTTTTTTTTTCTCTTTGCAGTTTTTGGCTGGGGCTGGGTTTGAACAATGTGGCCAGCTCCCTACTCCTCTGAGCCACAGGCACAGTCTTCTTCCTTTGTTTTGTTAACTATGCAGAGATCCTTGCAACCTCTCCCTTCTTTTTTTTTATTTTTTGAGACAGAGCCTCAAGCTGTTGCCCTGGATAGAGTGCCATGGCATCACAGCTTCCACCTCCCAAGTAGCTGGGACTACAGGTGCCCGCCACAACGCCCAGCCATTTTTTGGTTGCAGCTGTTGTTGTTGTTTTTGGCGGGCCGGGCTGGATTCGTTGTTGTTTTTGGCTGGCCGGGCTGGATTTGAATCCACCAGCTCAGGTGTACATGGCTGGTGCCTTAGCCCGTTGAGCCACGGGCACCCGGCCAACCTCTCCCTTCTTAATTCTTGTCATATGTTAATGAAGTTGAGTAGAAACCATTGACAAGATGATTTGTCTATATTCGAGTCATTTACAGTTTCCAATCATATTGTAAGACCAAAGATAAGTCTTTTGTTTATGCTACTTCCCTGTAGAGAAGGCTGTACAAATACTATAAATAAAGCTGATTTTGTGTTTTGGTACTGGCTGCCCTGCCAATCCCATCCTTTGTTTCCATGTTTTCTCTTATGGTGTATTTTCTTCATTCCCCCGTCAATTCCACTCTGGTTTGCTCCCCTTTGCCGTGCTCGTTTACGACATCTGCCTTCAGGTGTAATTTTGGGCCAGAACTGAGGACTGCAGCTTGCACAACTACCCATCCCTCTTTGCTTAGGAACGCTCCATGACTGTAAAAAAGCTAATTGTAAAAGGCAATTTCTGGGGTGGCGCCTGTGGCTCATCAAGTAAGGCACTGGCCCCATATACCGAAGGTGGCAGGTTCAAACCCAGCCTCAGTGGAACTGCAAAACAGAAAAATAGCTGGGCGTTGTGGCGGGCGCCTGTAGTCCCAGCTACTTGGGAGGCTGAGGCAAGAGAATTGCTTAAGCCCAGGAGTTGGAGGTTGCTTTGAGCTGTGTGATGCCACGGCACTCTACCAAGGGTGATAAAGTGAGTCTCTGTCTCTATAAAAAAAAAAAAAAAAAAAAAAAGGCAATTTCTGGCTAATGTATAGAAAAAGATTTACATTTCCTTTCTTTCTGTTAGGCTCTTTTCAGATGTTGTGAAAATGGACCCCCCATTTCCACCCCAGGATGCCTGTCACCTAGTCAGCTAGATGAATACACATTCTCACTCATAAATGGAAGCGACAAAGTTGATCTCATAAAAGTGGAGAATAGAATAGTGGCGACTAGCCACAGGGAAGGATGCAGGGAACAGCTATGGATCTGTTAACACATACAGAAAGTATAATAGAAGTAACACACTCTAGTGTTCTACAGTGTTAGATAATTGCACAACCTTGTATATCCTGATTATCCACTGAAAAGCTCAAACTTGCGGGGCGGGGTCCGCTGGCCTTGCGGGCCGCCGGTGAAATACCACTACTCTTATCGTTTTTTCACTGACCCGGTGAGGGGGGGGGGGGAGGCGAGCCCCGAGGGGCTCTCGCTTCTGGCGCCAAGCGCCCAGCCGCGCGCCGGCCGGGCGCGACCCGCTCCGGGGACAGTGCCAGGTGGGGAGTTTGACTGGGGCGGTACACCTGTCAAACGGTAACGCAGGTGTCCTAAGGCGAGCTCAGGGAGGACAGAAACCTCCCGTGGAGCAGAAGG